>PVHP010050130.1:0-11753 GCA_004024765.1 Zapus hudsonius
TCTGACTCCGAGTCTTACTGGGCCACTTGTCGGGGCTGAGACTTGAACCCAGGGGAATGAATGCACGCGCGTCTCCTAGGGTCCCCTGGCCGCCCTCCAACCACAGAGCCCAGCGGTCACTCGGAGCGCACGAGGCCAGGGGGCGGGGCCGGGCTGAGGGGCCGAGGAAGCCGCGGGCCGCGGCGCTCATTGGTTGCGGCCGGCAGGTGCGTCGCCAGCCAATCAGAGGTCCCGGGGGCGGGGCCTCGGAGGCTCACCTGGCGGCCGCAGCGCTCCCCCGCTTAGTGGCTTCGGGAGCCGACGAGCACCTGTGAGTTCCTGGAAGTCCAGCCCGACTCGTCCGGCCCGACCGCGCCCGGCCTCTGCCCTCGCTCGGCGCCCGCCCGCCCGGCCATGGGCTCTCCGTGCCGCAGCCTCGCGGCGCTCCTGCTCCTGCTGCAGGTACGTCGAGCGCTGGGACGTGGGCGAGGATTCGTCCCTGCCGTCCCCGGGGCCGGGAGGGCCCGCGGAGCTGGAGTGGAGGGCCGGGGACCTCGCGCGCCCCGCGGTCGCTCCGGGGACGCCGGGGTGATCGCCGGACGGGCGGAGGGGGCTTGCAGCGGGGCGGGGGAGCCCGGCGTAGAGGGGGCGATCCTGGAGCTGAGGGAGAAGTCAAGGCACCTGCCGTGGAAAGACAGGCCGGGAGCTGGCCGGGCGCGGTGGCGCACGCCTTTAATCCCAGCTCTTGGGAGGCAGAGGTAGGAGGCTCGCCGTGAGTTGAGGCCAGCTGGACCGGAGTGAAACCCTACATGGATAAAAAATGGGAAAAGGAAAAGCGAGTAGCTGGGATCGGGGACGCCCTGCGCTAGGACCGAGGGCTGAAGGGCAGGGCTCCCGAACGAATGCGCAGGGACCCGGGAGAGTAGAGAGCTCTCCGAGGAAAAGCAGAAGGAGACAGAAAAGAAAGGTAGTAAGTGGAGAGGGAATGACCCACAGACACCCCCCGGGGGTTCTGGGAGGTTTGCGGCCGGTTTCGGGATGCAAGAGGATGACGTCGCCGCCTGCCCCGGGGGCTGGGGGGTGTCCTCCCACAATCCCGATGCTCCAGGCTAGTTTCGGTGTGGCTACTGGGAACCCCCAAGTCACCAGGTCCTTACCTTTCCTCCACCCCAGGTTTCCTCGAGGCTCTGCCAGAAGCAGGAGCCCTGCCACCCTGGCTTTGGTTCCGAGAACTACACGTTCAAGGTGCCCGGGCGGCACCTGGAGAGAGGCCACATCCTGGGCAGAGGTGAGGGCGCTCCCGCTGGTTTCCTGCGCGCAGTGGGGTGGGGTACTTGGTGAAAGGGCAGAGCAACTGCGCTCCCGTGCTGGGGTGGGGACAGACAAAGCCCCCTTTTATTTTAACTTGGAATGGATGCAAACTTGGCGCTCTAAACTTTTACAGATTTTAGTTGAGTGAGGTGGCTCCGTCTGGCTAACTGCTTTATGAAGGTGGAGGTGGGCAGGGGCATTTAGAGGTCGTCAGTATTTCTCATGGTTCTGACCACGAAAACCAGCTAGGTAGGGCTTGTGGGACCATATTCCCATTTTACTGATGAGCAAACCCGCGACTCAGAGGCTGACTCTTGAGTTGTCCAACAGCAGGAATCTGAATGGAAATCCGGCTCCTAGGCCCTATTCTGGACCATCTGGAGGGTGGGGGGGACTGGGGAGCTGGATCTTGGTTACCAGGGCTGTTGCTTTTGTTCATAGAGATGAAAACATTTTGATACAGGTACTATTTCCCCAAGTAATAAATGATTTTTTTTTCCCTAAACGCTGGCTCTGACTCAGGGGTTGAAAATGCATGCAAACATCACCCAGTTATTTCAGGTCTTATCACTGATAATCTAGAATTTTCTTTGTTCTTTGTACTTCACTGTAGCTACAGGGCTGGGAGCAAGGGGCAGGGACTTGGTTTCTTTTCTGGATTCATAATTTCCAGGTGTTTATTTTGTATCAGCCACTTTCTCCTCCCTCGTGATTTTTTTTTTTTCAAGGTAGGGTCTCACTCTAGCCCAGGCTGATCTGGAATTCACTATGTAGTCTCAGGCTGGCGAACTCACAGTGATCCTCCTACGTCTGCTGGGATTAAAGGCCCTCATGATTTTTTGTTGATTGGGAAAGTATGATAAACAATAAAAGAATATTTATTTATTTGAGAGAGTGTGTGAGAGAAAGGCAGAGAGAGAGAGAGAGAGAGTGCGAATGGGCGCACTAGGACTTACAGCCACTATAAATGAACTCCAGACACATGTGCCACCACCCAGTGCATCTGGCTTTAAGTGGGTCCTGGGGAATCGAACTCTGTTTCTTCTGCTTTTAAGGCAAATGCCCTAACCGCTAAGTCATCTCCCCAGCCCAATAAATACTTTTTAAAGAGAGAGAGAGAGAGAGAGAGAGAGAAACAGAGAAACACTGGAGGCCGAGGTACATGAATTGCTGTGAGTTCGAGGCCATCCTGTGTATTCAATGTGAATTCCAGGTTAGCCTGGGTAGAGTGAGACCCTACCTCAAAAAACAAACCAGAGAGAGGAGGGGGAGAGAGGGAGAGAGGGAGAGAGAGATTTTAATCGTTGGACATGTGAAAAGTCTGCAGCAATCGAGTTTTAAACTTGATTGTGAACTTTGGAAGTTATGCCATCGGTAGGCTGTTATCTTTTACAGAGAAACTGCAGCTTGACCGATTAGCCATATTTGCTTTTCTGAGCCCTTGTTATGGGCTCAGGGCTCAGGGCTCAGGAGAGTAGTGCTACCCTGTTGTCCTGATTGATGTCGGGCCATCTCTACTTGATGCTGTTCATTGGCACTCAGAGGAGTCAGGCTGGGGACATGCTAGCCAGAAGGTTGCTGAGAGTGTCCTGGACCCCCTTCAGTGACGCCGTGGGACTTGACTAGGAAGAATGAAAGGCGTGAGTGGCCTAGGATGTTTTGTGAGAATTGGTTCACTGACCCTTGAAGAGTAACAGGCTTAGCGATGGGAATGAGTGTGAGCATTAAAAAAAGTTTGCCCCCAACTGTGAGGGAGTGGGGGTGCTTCACCTATGTGAGGTGAGAACCTTCTGCTTTGCATGTGTTTCCACAAGTTCTTTAATCTGCTGAAAGATCCCTAATTGGTTTTCTCTTCCTCTTTCCCTTTCTCTGTAATCTTAAAAAGAAAAGAAAGGCCAGCCTTGGCTACATGAAAAAAGAAATGACAGAAAAAAGGAAAGGGAAACAAAAAGGGCGGGAGAATGTTTGGGGATTTGGTCTATTTCGTCCAGTGAGGGCTGATGGGCCAGATGAATGTGGCAGGTCAACTCTATCTAGCCCTGGCTTGCCTTGAACTCACAGGGATCCTACCTTAGTCTCCCAAGTGCTGCGATTACAGACAGGTGTGAGCTACCCGGTTTAAACGCATTCTCTCTTTCCTCCCCCCCCCAAGGTAGAGCCTCTCTAGTTTAGGCTGGCCTGGAATTCCTCAGGGAGGCCTCAAACTCATGGCGATCCTCCTTCCTCTGCCTCCCAAGTGCTAGAATTAAAGGTGCTGACTCTTCCTTTTTTTCAGGTTTGAAAAAGCAAAACCATGAGGCAGTGTGGCATCTCTGATTTTAGCCTGGTGCTCAGTTTTAAGTTGAGGACTGACAGGCTTCTCAGCTGACTGTCCTTCCTTGCTTTCTCTACAATGCGCCTATATTTTAGGCTTGAGCTTTGGTTACTTGATGGATTGACCTAGTTCCCAGACACCCGTGTCCCCTCCTTTCCAAAGGATGTACAGAAAGCTGCTTCAAGTAGGCCCCTTAGTTAGTTGAATTGGACTTTAAAAAGGCAAACACAGAAACCTGCTTTGGGATCACCTTACATCATCAGATACCCACTCCCACCCTCGCCCTCCTAAAACATCACTTCCCTATTACTCATGCCTGTGACCAGGCCTGATGCAGGCTCACTGAGAAGGAGTGTCATTCTGTCCTTATCTTTGTGTCTCCTGAGGAGCAGAGGCCGTGAGGCTCAGGCCATTTAAGGAAGGCCCCTGCAGCTCTTGCCTGCCCCTCTCCACCAGGTGGTTATGGAAATCCCTGTTTACTCTCAGGTGCATTTTATTGGGTGAAATGCTCACCTTGGTATCTGTTACACACTCCCGTCCAAGCGCAGCGCCAGATAAAGCCCGACTGAGAGGCAATCAGCTCTGCATCTCCCAGTAGCTGCCAAAACCCTAAAATCCCCAAGAGGCACCTGTCATAGTCTAGATTGGACCTCTCTGGGGTTTCTACTCTGCATCAGCCTCCTCTTTCAGGACATCGGGTTTTCCGAGAAAAGTGAGGTTGACTGGTTAGGATAATTCAGTGAGCCAGTGATGTAGGATTTTGGAGGCTCAGGAGGGGGTTCCTCAGGTTTATGAACCTCAAATTTGGTTTTTTTTTCCTGACTTTAATAAAAAATAAAGATGGATTCAAAAAGGACACATTATGAATTGTTAAGTTTATTTCAGGAGAAATCACAAACCATGGGGTTTATTTTTTAAAAAGTCATTTTAGAAACATAAAAACAGGTTAAAATCAACAGTAAATAAAACTGCAAACATGTGGAGAGTAGTTAACTGAGGCTTCCAGGAAAAACTGAAGTAAAACTACAAGCACGATAGAACTTCAAGAAACTCCAAGGAAGAGGAATGAATGAAGAGGGCTACACCCATGGCTACCCCAAACTATAAAGCAGAGGCAAATAGAAAAGTTCTCCCAGACCAAGAAACTGCTTTATGCTCTTAACTCCTCGCCCCTCCCCAGCACTGGATGAGAGGAGACCAAACTCAGGTGGCCAAGAGAGGCAGGAAGAGCAGGTTGGAGCTAAGCAGCAGCCTTTATAGGCAAGAGGAAGAGCCCAGAGCCAGCCCACCTGAGCCAATGCTCTTGACAGCACACTAGACTGTAGGCAGCAGGGGCACTGCAGGTCGGTCTTGACCAGACATTTGCATTTCTTGTGCCAGGCAAGATGACATGTAGGACGACATCTGGTTCTCTTTGGGCCTGACTGAAAATGCCTAAAAAAGAAGCTAGCTTTCTCCTGTTCTTTCACAATTTGTGGAAAAGATTCATGCTTATGCCTAAGCTGCTGCCTGTGTGACTTTGGAAAAGTCAGTTTCCTTCTGTGAGACTCCGTTGTCTGTTAAATGAATGTGGTAATCTTACTGGTTTGTTGTGCTGTATGAATTCAGATATGATGAGTGTCATTTGGGCTGTGGGCATCTGGCTGTTCATATTGGTCTGCTAGACCTTGGGGTTAGAGTAATGAATAAAGCAGATATGGTTGAACATAAATACTGGGGGGGGGGCATAAGTGTAAAGAAAAAAAGTGTAAGGAATCATTAAGAAGGGTGCTGGGCATGCAGCTCAGTGGTACATTGCTCACCCAGCATGCCTCAGTGAGGCCCTAGCTTTAATTCCTAGCAGCATATCATTAAATAAAGCTGGACATGGTAGTGCACACCTGTAATCCCGATTCTGGGAAGGCTGAGGGCAGGAGGATCTCAAGCTTGAGGCCAGCTGGGGCTCCTTAGTGAAACCATTACAAAAAAAGAAGCTTGGTATGGTGGCCCATGCCCGGAATCCCAGTCCTTGAGCGAGAGGATTGCTGAAAGGTGGAAGCCAGTCTTCCTAGTTCCAGACTAGCCAGGGCTACATAACAAGACCCTGTCTCAAAAAAAGAGAGGGAGGAGGAAGAGGAGCAGAAAGCCATGGCTCATAGTTTCTTAGGAACACAGTAGGCCCTCAAATCTTGTTTTGAACAATGAATGGATGGGTGTTTTTTGTTTTTTTGTTTTTCTTTTTCTTTTCCCTGCCTCTCAAACTACATTCAGTGGTCTCACTCAGACCAGGCTTGGAGGTGAGTGGTCAATCTCTGATCTGAACCTCCTGTGTGGGCAGAGCCCTGCCCTAAGTATGTCCTTGGGGATACTGTATACTTAGTGCTTTCCTCTGAAAGCTTCAAGGATGCAGAGGGAGACCTCAATCAAACCTGAGTCTGGAAATGTGTAGCTAGTCATTTTAAGCGTTTCCCTCTTAAGTTAATGAAAAAGAAATCGGTAGTGCCTTTTATTCATCAATTTCCCTTATATGCTGCTCAGTTTATGCTTATTACACTTGGGATGGCTTTAGGTCTTTTCCTGCACTTTCTCCCCCCCCCCCTTCTCCCTAAGGTCCTTTTGACGTGCCCTCACTTTTTTTTTTGGTTTTTCAAGGTAGGGTCCTGCCTCAGCTTCTTCTGAGTTGCGTGATTAAGGGAATGAACCACCACACTTCTAGAAGGCTTTTTGTTTGTTTGTACAGGTTCTCATGTAGCCTAGCCTGGCTTGGAGCTCACTATGTAGCAGAGGCTGGCCTTAAACTCCTGATCCTCCTGCCTCTACCTCCAAACTCCTGGGATCACAGGTATACACAGTATTAGAAGGTTCTTGTCAGATGAGGGGTGTTTGCCAAGGCCCTAGTTTCCCCTTCTGTAAGGTAGATGTAACCCTTTAGTCAGAGGTGTGTGTCAAATGCTAAGGACTTGACTCCCATGTTTTAAATGCTGGTTCAACAGTTCCTCTGAGCTCTCTTCCGCCCAGCAAACCAGCCAGACCAGTTTTCTCACTCTCTTTGCTTCCCTGTTAAGCAAACATTGCTCTGCAAACAGTGACAAGACCCGAATGCCTTTGTTACAAAAGGAAATTGAGTGGCATTTTCTTGCTTGTCATGCCATGGGTTAAGAAGGGTTGGAATTGGGGTGGGAGAAAGACCCAGAGCCACTAAGGATGTGAAGTCAGGATGGCCTTGAATTTGTCACTATTTTTTTTAGATTTTAAGATGTACATGCTTAAGGACACCTGTCTATTGATCCATTGTCAGTGCTGTTCCCCAGACCCTAAGACCCCATGGGAAAGCACTGAGTCATCCCAGGTACTTCATAAAGACAGACTTGCCCTCTCACAAATTCACTGTGTGGGTATGGGAGGGAGGCGGATATCTGGACTTGGCATTTTTCAAAGCTTTCAGGTGCCTGCCACCCATTCATTGGCCCAACAGCCCCAGTAGTTAGGTCACAGATGTTTGATGAGTAAACACCTGGTGCCAGCCAGGGTGTGTGCATCTGGCTGTTCACCCTGAGGCCAAGGATTCAGATGCACCATTGGTCAAGGAACAAGGAGGCTGACCATGCTGTGAAGGAATTCTCTGGGGACCAAAAGAGTGGACAGGTGTGAGAATGGGACTATGGGACCCAGAGGCAGGCAGTGCACCTGACATAAGAGCCAGTCTCTACCCTTAGGGAGATTCCAGAAAAAGCTATTCATAGAGACCCTTCCGAAGGTCATTTCAGTGCATTCCAAGAGTGCCCCAGGGAGGGAAAGGTTGGGGGAGGGGACAGCAGGAATGGTCAGTTTCACCTGCTGGGCTTTGAATAAGAGGGTGTTATTCAGGTACAGAAATACAAAGGGATTCCAGCTACAGGAGTGGGTGGCCAAAGGCTGGTCACAGTCTGATTTTAGAGTTATACTTTCCTAATAAGGAAGGGACAGGTTCCAGGATCCTAGATGGGCAGCTGGGCCTGGGCCATCTTAAGACCCATGGGCCTTTGTCTACCATTGATGGTTTCCAGCTTCTGTTCTCTCAATAGGCAAATTACCATTTGGTTTGAAATATTCAAATATACATATTTCAGCAAGAAAGAAATTTTATATATGCTGACCATGAGAAGGCTCCTTGCCACCCAGGGTACCATAGGTAGCTGATTTCTTTTGTCTTGTGAATCCTTACGGAAATAAGAAATAATTTTGGAGTGTAGCTCAGTGATAGAGTGCTAGCTTAGCATACTCTAGGCCCTGGGTTTGATCCCTAGCACCTAGAAGCAAAGCAGAAACTTACTTCACTCTCTCCCTTGCTGCCTGTAAACACCACACCCCCAGTGGAACCTGCATCACTTTCCTAAGACCAAGGAATTCCTCTCCTCATTGAAAAAAATTTTTATGCCTTTTGCACCTCAATAATTTAAATTGTGCTAAAATTCAGCCTCATTTGAAAGGCTTGTTTTTGTGTATGAGTAGTTTTCAGTCTTTCTTTTCTGTTTCTCCTGAGCTATATCTTTGGTTATTTTTTAAAAATATTTTTTATTTATTCATTTTCAAGCAGAGAGAGAGAGAGAGAGAGAGAGAGAGAGAGAGAGAGAGAGAGAGAGTGTGAAAGTATGCCAGGGCCACCACTTTGTGTGTCTGGCTTATGTGGGTACTGGGGAATTGAACCCAGGGCCTTGGGCACTAGAGGCAAGTACCTTAACCACTGAGCGATCTCTCCAGCCCCCCCCCCCTTTTTTTTAAATTTGTAAACAGAGATAGAAGAGAGACAGACAGAGAGAATAGGTGTGCCAGGGCCTCTAGCCACTGCGAACTGACTCCAGATGCACCCACTATTTTGTGCATCAAGCTTTACGTGCATGCTGGGACATTGAAGTCAGGTCTTTAAACTTTGCAGGCGAGTACCTTAAATTAACTGCTGATCCATCTCTCCAGCCCTCCGGTTATTTTTAAAAAATATTTTTATTTGGCCGGGTGTGGTGGTGCATGCCTTTAGTTCTAGTATTGAGGTAGGAGAATCACCATGAGTTCGAGACCAGCCTGAGCTACAATGAGACTCTGCCTCTCTCTCTATATATATATATATTATTTTTTGTGTGGTGCTGAGGACCAAACCCAGGGCCTTGTGCTTGCTAGGCAAGCGCTCATCCACTGAGCTAAATCCCCAACCCCCCATATTATTTATTTATTTATTTAAGAGAGAGAATGGGCGCACCAGGGCCTCCAGCCACTGCAAATAAACTCCAGACACATGCGCCACCTTTGTACATCTGGCTTTATATGGGAACTGGGGAATTGAACTCCTGTCCTTCTGTGTTGCAGGCAAATGCCTTAACTGCTAAGCCATCTCGTTCAGCCCAATTTATTCATTTAAGAGATAGAAATAGAGGAAGAAAAAGGAAAAAGAGAGACAAAGAGAATGGGCACCCCAGGGCCTTTTGCTGCTGCAAATGAACTCCAGGCACTTATGCCATTTTGTTCACCTGGCTTTACATGGGTACTGGGGAATCAAACCCGGACTCCCAGGCTTTGCAAGCAAGCTGCTTTAACCACTGAGCCAGCTCTCCAGTCCCTCCCCAGTTATTTATTGTTTTTATTTTGCAACAGGGTCTCACAAAGTTGCCCGGGGCTGACCTTGATCTTGCTCTATAGACCAGGCAGGACTTGAACTTGGAATCCTCCTTCCTGAGTCCTCATGTTTTCCCTCAGTAGCTGGGATTACAGGCTTGTGCTAGGTGAACAACACTGCTCTTCCTTTCTGTCTCTTTCAACTTTTTGGATCCTGGAAAATCTCCCTATGTTGTCAAAGGCCTGGGGAGATGGGACAGGGACTCGCTCAGGGTGCTTGAGCCAGCCGGATCTGGCCCTGGATCTTGCTCCTGAAAGAGGCAGAGCATGCTCAGGTGCTAGCTAACTCTAGGACCCAGTGAGGCCTCTCTGGGAAGAGGAACCTGTTCTCTATGAGCCAGATAGTAAATGGTGGCCAGCACAGGACCCGTGGGATAATTGGTCAAGTCCTAGATAATAATTAGTTAGCTTTGTAATTAGGGGAGCTTGTAAGAAGCCGACGGCTTTTCAGACTTACTTGACCTGGGCAAGCTGAAGCGTAAGAACACCTGTTTCTGTGGTTTGGCATTCAGCACAAAGCTCCAGCTACGGAGGACGGAATTGCACTTGCCACCAGCACCAGCTCTTTCCTGGTCTCCTCTAACCCTGCCCCCTCCTTCCAGAAAACTCTTTGCTCCACCCAGCAGAGTAATTTTGTTTTTTTGGAGGCAGTCTTTTGTTTGTTTGTTTGTTTGTTTTAGATTTTTAAAAAACATTGTATTATTTTTATTATTTTAATATTTTACTTATTCATTTTCAAGCAGAGAAAGAGAACACGAGGGCCACCACCCTGTGGGTGTGGCTTATGTGGGTACTGGGGGATTGAACTCTGGGCCTTAGGCACTGGAGGCAAGTGCCTTAACCGCTGAGCCATCTCTCCAGCCCATGGAGGCAGTCTTAACTCTAGCCCAGGCCAATCTTGACCTGGAACAGGCTAAGTTCATGTCAGTCCTCCTACCCTAGCCTCCTGAGTACAGGATATAAGGCATGAACCACCACATCTGGCAGAGTGATGGGTTTTAAAAATTAGAAATGATCACTTCTGCTCTATTGTTTGTGGTTTTTCATTTCACTCAGAATAAAAGTTCTGTCTATGACTTCCAGGCTTTGATGATATGTCCCACTCCTTCCAAGGCCTTAGGTCCTCAACTCCTCCTCCTCCTCCTCTTCTTCCTCCTCCCTATATGTACACTTTTCCAGGCACTCCACTTCCTGGTTGGCCCTATACACAGACATACTTCTACCTCAGGGTTGTAACCTTTCCAGATGTTGTATTAGGCAGGGTTCTCTAGAGGAACAGAACCTATAAGATGAATTGGTATTACAAGGTGATTTATTGAATTAGCTTATGGCAGCCCACCATAGCTTGAGTGTCAGGGAACCCTGTAGCTGCTTGGTTCTCATGGTTAGATGCCTCAGCAGCTCCAATTCGAAAGGCCTGGAAGATTCCTGGAACATCACATTGGAAGGATGGTGAAACTTGGATCCAGATGCAATGAAGAATAGCTGAACAGGGCAGATGAACATAGGAGTTAATAGCGTGGGTGGGTGGATCCAGGTATAAGCACTCACCAGTGAGCAGCATAGGTAGCCAGGAGCAGTTCAGGTATCACAAATAGTAACATGGGGGTTAGTAATACTAGAAGTTGGGGGGAAAGGCTTTGCACCCATTCAATAAGGCCTTTTTAAAATAAATACTTGCAAGCAGAGAAAGATAGAAGAGAGACAAACAGAGAGAATGGGTACCCAGGGCCTCTAGGCACTGCAAACAAACTCCAGATGCTTGTGCCTCTTTGTGCATCTGGTTTTACATGGGTACTGGGGAATTGAACTCAGTTCATTAGGCTTTGCAGGCCGTCTGTCCAGCCCATTGAGGCCTTTCTTGCATTCCCTTTTTGAGATAGTAATCCTTGCTATTAGGACTTCCCTGCCCTCTTTTTGCCTTTTTTTGTTTTTGTTTTTGTTTTTGTTTATTGCAAGCAGAGAGAGATAGGAGACAGAGGGTGGGTGCACCAGGGCCTCCAGACGCTGCTGTAATGGAGCTACAGATGCATGTGTCTCTTTGTGCATCTGGCTTTACATGGGGACTGGGGAATTGCACCTGCGTCGTTAGACTTGGCAGGCAAGAGTCTTAACCGCGGAGCCATCATTCCAGCCCTGCTTTATTTTTTTCCTAGCACCCCACCACCACCACCACCACCACCACCATGGTGTGGATGGAATCCAGGACCTTGTACATGCTAGGCAAGAACTCTATATCAACTGAGCCGTATCCTCAGCCCTTCTCTAGCTTGCTTCACCATTGAACATGCTGTGTTTATTATTTCTTCTGTTCATTGCCCATCTCCTCCCATCAAAGCCTAAGTTCTAGGAGGCCAGGGATTTTTTATCTTGCTTGTGCTTGGGCTGTTTTCCAGGTAAAGGAGTGCCTGGCACATAACAGGTGCTTAATCAGTATTTGTTGAATGACTGAATGAGGGGTTTCAGAATGTATACACAGGCCTGCACGTATGTTGTCTTTTTTGAGAATGTCATGTGATTTTTT
>PVHP010050131.1:0-11912 GCA_004024765.1 Zapus hudsonius
AAGAACCTGTGGGCATGATGTGCAAATAGCCAATCAGGACTCCCTCCTGAAACTCATTAAGCCAAGCCCCTCTTGGCAGGCTGTCAGGTGCCGTCCAAGACTAAGCCAGGGGGTGCCTCCAAAGGCCCCCAAAGGCTTTCGCCCCAGACAATTTTCTATATCAGTGGTTTCTGCTTTCTCCAAGTATCATTGACCTATTTCCCCTGGCAGCTTATGCAGCGTCTTCCAGCACCGCACTTGCTACCCTCTGGGAGCTGGTTACCATTCTGGATTCTGTGGAGTCTCTCCGTGTTGTTTGATGACTTTCTGTGGTTTCTTCAGCAATAGGATCTTACCTTTGGCCTGGAGTGGGTATTAAAGAGCTTTGACAGAATCCTGTCTGGTTTAAAACTTATACCAAACCAATAGGGTACTTCAAAACTCCTTTCACTATCCTTTAAGCTATCAATGGAACATAAAATGTTCAAGATACCATCTAAATGTGAATATGCAGGATTATGTGAAGGATATAGTATAACATCTGCTTTCTGGGTATTGTGAGGACCAAAGTATGAAAGCAGTCTAATAAATTAATTTTAATGTATTTCTTCTACCATCTCTATATAGTCATTTAACATATTATGATGCCATCAATGTATTATTAATCTAGATAATTGGGAAAATCAGAAAAAATCATATAATTTCATTCATTAATGTTAAAATGGGATTTTCTGTGAGATTATGTATAATAATAATGTATGTATCATATTTGTGGAGAGAGATCAGACTGGATCTCCGTCTGCACTCTAGACCGTCCTCTGCCTTTGCTGCCAAATGCGGGGATGACAGGTAGGAGTCCACACGCTGCACCCACGTGCACAGATCAAAACCTGGTAAGAACTTCTCAACCATTTCAACACTGTTGGCCTCTTGCTACACAAGGGAATTCCAAATGAGGTTAAGAATGGAACAGTCAAGAGAATGAAATCTCAGAATATGATGGGGCCTTCCCCACAGTCCACATTGCTCTCATTAGGTATATTTTTCTATAAAAATTGAAGGACACCCTAGAATTTTTAGCTCTCTGAAAGAGTAAGATAGACGCCTTAGTTGACTGAGGCCATTGTAACATTGACTTCTCAAGGTTCTGGAGGCAGGACGCCCAAGGTCAAGGTGCTGGCTGGTCTGGCTCTGCTGAGGGCTTGCTGCTTGGCATTAGCAGTTCTTTTCAAGCTATATGCTCACAGGGCCTTTTTTTTTTTAAATTTTTTTATTGTCCATAATGAGTTACAACATTTAGTGGGAAAACAATGAGTTGTTATCCCTAATTCCCCACTGCCCTCCCCTCCCCCCTCCACTGGATAACCTCCTCCATGGGTCGTCTGGATCAGTCCTTGTGACAGGGGACCACGGATAGACTAGTATTCAGCACAGGGCCTTTCTTTGATGTATGTAGGTGGAGCTAGTGAGGGGAAAATTCCCTTTTCCTCTTCCTCTTTAAAGCCACCGATCCCCCATCCTGAGGGTAGCTGACGGTTGTATGCTCACGGCCTGCTCTAACCCTGAGCGCTTGCCATGGGCTCTCTCCAGACGCAGTGAACCTATGAGCTAGGAAAGGGAACGTAACACTCAGTACATTTGAGTAGTCGTAAACTCCTTGAGAGCCACGCTATAAAGTTACCTAGGACTTGTCAAGCAAAGAATTTAATATGTACATGACTTACTTAAAAAATTACCCTGAATAGCCAGGCAGGTGGCACACTCCTTTAATCCCAGCACTCGGGGGCAGAGGTAGGAGGATTGCCTTGAGTTCGAGGCCACCCTGAGACTACAGAGTGAATTCCAGGTCAGCCTGGACTAGAGCGAGACCCTACCTCGAAAAACAAAACAAAACAAGTTAAATAAAAATTGCCCTGAATGAATAATCTATCTTGTCCCTTGGAATCAGATGATTATTTCCTTCCATTGAGACATATTGTCCAGACAACAGACCAGCTCTACTCTGAACCTATCAATATATATGATGATGAAGAGGGGAATGTAGCAACAAGTTTCCAACACCAGAGATTAGATCAAACAAACTAGAGAGGAAGGTGCCTAGTTTGGGCTCTCTGAGCCCTGATCTCTTTTCCCATCATGCAATAAAGAAATATTCTATACAATTTATACATAATGTAAAAGCTTTCAGGCAGCATAATGGAATGATTGTTTTAATCTAAATAATGCATACATTTACTTATTATAATAAATGTGCCTTTGATATCCTGGCCATTTATCATACTATACCTGGGTTTTGGCACACCGTACAAAATTCTTAATGTGGAGGTTACGCAGGTTACTCATTCAACAAAGGATCAAAGAGTGAATTCGATTCCCATCTAATGGTGGCCCTGGGCTAGTGAATAAACAGCCACAGTGCAGCTGGTTAGCTAAGGACACCTGACCCTGTCTAGGGAGTTTAGGGACGCCTTCCTCCGGGAAGTGCTATGCATCTGAGTGGGAGTTGGTCCTGGGAAGAAATGGGGACAGAGGGAGTGGTATTCAAGCAAAGGGTTGTCCTATTCCTGACTGGAGGGTGAGCCTGCACCGTGGGAAGGCTTTCCTGGAGATGCAGAAACCGGGCTAGGAGGAGGCAGTTAGGAAATGAAATTGTATCCAATTCATGTGCTATGTTTGTATTGGCTTTTTCAACACATCTAGGACATAAAATGACTTATCTAATACATTCTTATTTTTTCAGTGCTACTTTGATCTTAGCATTAACATAGTGAGGCAGAGGGCCAGGAGGCTCGTGAGATGTTAGCCAAATGTTATAAAACTTGAACTAGACTCAGGAGAAATAAGTTCAAGAAGTGTGTTTTACGTAGCAGTGACATCAGTGACAATGATAGTGATGAAAATTGCCCCATGAGATTCTAAGTGTTCTTACCATTAAAGTGTTTGTGAAGCAAATATTTGTTCGTTTGCTTTACTTAACAACATATAATTTTTGGCATGTGTATGTGTGTGTGGTGTGTGTGTATGTTTGCATGTGTGAGGGTGAAAGTGAAGGTCAGTGGTTGATATCAGGTGTCCTTCTCCACCTTATTTAAAGAGACAGGGCCTCTCACTAAACACAGAGCTCCACATCTGGCCAGTCTAGCCAACCAGCTTGCCTGAGTATCCTCCTGTCTCTGCAGCCTGCGTGCTGAGATCACAGGTGTGCTATTCTATGCCCAGCATCTCCGTGGATTCTGGGGATTCAAACTCAGGTCCTCAAGTTGGCCAGCAAGCATTTTAATAATGGAACCATCCCCCAGGCCCAGTAAATACAATTTTCCAAATGATTACAAATAGTTTTATTTAACTTCTACACATTCCCTCTTAAAATATGCTATTTGCTTTAATATTATTCCCATTGGTATCTTGAGAGTTTGAAGTAATGGTCTTTGATTTTTGTTCTCATTTAATTTAACCCAATTTCATTGGAGCAATTGATTACTCAGCTATATTCCTGTCTTAAATTCATGTGAAATATGTAGCATTTTATTGATTATAATAATTGTACAAAAGACTCATTTGCTAAACAAATATTTATTGTCTACTATAGCTCAGTACTGTTCTAACATCAGAGAAATTGCAGTGAAAAGAATGAAGACACTGAGCTGGAGAGAGTGGTTAAGACATTTGCCTGCAAAGCTTAACAACCCAAGTTCATTCCCAGGCACCCACGTAAAGCCAGATGCACAAAGTGGCTCATGCATCTGGAGGCTGTTCACAGTGGCTGGAGGCCCTAGCATGCCCCATATCTCCTTGCAAACAAATAACCTTTTTTTAAAATGAAGAAACCTACTTTCTAGAAAGACAGACAAGGCAAAACATAAGAAGCCCAAAACAGTCCAAAATAATTGAGTCCAACATATAAGACACCGTGTCCCATACCAGGTGAGCTAAGTGATCAGGTTGACATCTCCCATGTGTCACGTGGCTAACAGGGACATCATACAGTGATGGAATCATCTCCTTGATTTGCTTTCCAATGCCCAACTCCAGGCTAATCCTCAGAAATGCACAAATCCAAATTGAAGAATGCTCTAATAAATACTATTCTTTAAAACTGTCAGTGTCCTAAAAAACAAGGAATGGCTGAGGAACTATCTCAGGAGACTGAGGAAGGATAACTAAACGCAATTTAGTATTATGCAGGGGACTCTGGAACTGAAGAAGACATTGCCAGAAAAACCAGCACCACTCAGATGAAGCCTGAGGTTTATTTCACAGCAGTGTTCTAATATTGGTGTGCTAGCTTTGGTACCATACCATGGTGATACATGATGATAACGTTAGGGACATGAGACCAGGTAAGGGATATAGGTTAATTCTCTGTATCATCTATATAGCTTTATATGAATCTAAAAATCATCCCAAAAGGAAAAAAATCTATTCTCATGTGCATAGAATAAACATTAAGTTTATACTGTATAGGGATAAACATAAAATATATATGGCCATTATGAGGAAAATTTTAAAAGCCTATCAAAGAGCATCACAGATAGCCTAATTAAATGAAGGAGAATGCCAGTCTATGATAATTCTATCAGGACTACTCATAAATTTGATATAATTATAATCAAAATGGCAGCAGAAGTTTTAAAAAATCTTAAGAAGCTGATTCAGAAATAGATATGAAACCTCAAAGGGACTCTAGCCAATTCTGATATCAAAGAAATTATATAAAGCTATGGCAGTTAAATCAGTTTGATATTTTTACAGATGCTGAGAAAACTAGTAGAACATGATAAAAACAAATCCTGCAAACGTGTGTGCATACATGCAAGTGTATGTATACATATGTACATTTATTTCATATACACATATGTAGAGAAAGGAGCAAATGTTAGGTTTGCCAATAAAGAAATACATAGTGCTGGGAAGTTGGCTCAGTGATTCAAGGCCCATGCTTGCAAAGCCTGGTGGTCTGGCCTCCATTTCCAGCCCTGTTGTAAAGCTGGACTGGGACATTTGTCTGTGATTCCAGCACACCTGTGATAATGGGAGGATCAACCAGGAGAAACCGGAGCTTGGGGCCAGACTCTTGCAGCAGAAAGACACCCTGACTCAAAGAAGGTGGAGCACAACCAACTCTTCTGACCTTCAAACGGGTGCATACATACACACACAAATCAACTAATTTTTAAAGTGGAATTAAGATGGAGGGGTCTGATGTGTAGAAGGGGTAATGCTGAAATTGTAGGGAGCGAGCTCAGGGAAGTCATCCTGAGAAGGTGACTTTGGGACAGATCCTGAGGGAGGAAAAGAGGAAGGGAGACACGCAGATATCTCCCTGCAGAGCTCTCAGGCTGAGAGACGAATAAGTACAAAAAGGCCCCGCAGTGCAAACACCTGCGATGTGCATGGAACAGCCCTCGAGACAATAAGGTTCTTATTATAGAAGTAGTGTGGGAAACAGGCTATGTGAGGTTGGGGTCATGGATCATGCCCAAGTGAGAGGGGAACATAGAAGACATTGGGAAGAGCTACATGATCAATGAAACATTATTCTGGCTGTCACTTTCAGGGCAGATAAGAGGGAGAAGTGGAGGCTGTGCTCGTATGAGTGGGAGGGGTGGTGAGAAAGCTGAAATTCTGGCTGCATTTCAAAAGTGGACCTGGCTGGATTTGTTGACAGACCAGATACAAGAAGGAGGTGTGGATGACTTCCACAGTGGTTTGAGTGCCCTCGTGTGTCTGTGGTCGGGCCCCATGCTTGGTCCCCAGCTGGTAGAGCTTCTGAGAGGTGTGTCACTGGGTAGACACCCAGGGTCATTGGAAGAGCCCACTGGGTGTTCAGAGCTCAGCTCATTCGGGCTGCTTCTTCCCAGCTGATATAACAAGACGTGACTCCCGGCTGTCTGCTTTGCCGTGCTTTCTCAACATAATGAAACTTCCCTCTTGAAACTGTAAGCCAAAATTAACCCTTTCTTTCCATAAGCTGCTTCGTGTTGGGTGCTTTGTCCCAGCAATGAGAAGATAACTTCTGTAGCTTCCAAAGTTTGGGCCTGAGTAGGGGAAGAATAGAATTGCTTCTGGGAAAGACATGGAGGAGTGTGGAAGAAGTGTGAGCAGGGTAAACAGGGATCTCTGTATAACCTCCACGTGGAAATGTTGGTAGATGGTCCAATGAATGCTTCACTCTTTTATCCACTCTAATAGAGCAGATCTGGGATGAAACATACCTACCACTTTACCAGGTAGAGCTCTGCTTGATTTAGGGCCTGAGGGGGGAGATCATAAGCACTGAGATCATAAGGGCTGATGGGGTGATTATAAGGGTTGAGGGGGAGATCATAAGGGTTCAGGCAGACAGTGAAGAAAAGATACATTGTGGGTCCTGAAACCTCAACACTTAGAGATGAGTGAATCAGTAATGGAGGCAGAAAAGAGCTAAAAAGATGGATCAGCGGTTAAGGACTCTTGCTTGCAAAGCCTGGAGGCCTGAGTTCAATTCCACATAAAGCAAGATGCACAAAGTGGCACAAGCATCTGGAGTTCATTTGCAGTGGCAGGAGTCCTTGTATGTATATTCATTCTCTCTCTCTCTCTCCTTCTCTCCTTCTCTCCCTCTCTCTCTCATAAATAAATCCAATATAATAAAAAAACACCTACAGTAAAAATGAAAGCCAAGGTAAGTGTGTTGTCCTGGAGAAGGGAAGTTACCAACTCAACAAATGTTTTGGTAGGTTCCGGAGGATAGTGACCAAGAACTGATGGCTAGAGTGAGCAATTCACAAATCTGTGACTACTGACTTCTACACGAACAGCTGCAGGGGCATCGCTGGGGCCACACCTAAGTGGGAGAGAAAAGAAGTGAAAATGCAGCAGTCAGTTCTTTCAAAGACCTTTGCGATAAGGGAAACAATAGAACTGAGTGAATGATAAGAGAATTCAAAATAAAGTTAGGGTCGGAGATTAACCAAGATGTTTCTTTGCCAGTAGGAATGGGCAATAGGATGAGAGGTCAATGGCACAGAAAAAAAGGAGAACTCTGGAAAAACATGCCTATGTGGATGGGATGGGAAGAGAAGGTGGCTTTAGCCAGAGTAATTCTTGGTTGTAGAAAATGAATGTGCCCTTCCATGACAGAATCAGATGCAGGTACAAGGTTGGATTGTGGCAGTGATGGCACGTCGTGGCATTTTCCCCCTGAGTCTTTGCCATAACAGCAACAGTATTAGCTAAGAGTGAGCATGGGGGAAGTCTGAGGTTAGAGGAGACTGTGAACTCTTCACCTTAGAAAGTGAAAGGAAGCTTGGATTAGAGAAATAAGGTATGATTGCTGACAGTGTTAAGTGCCCACTTGAGATTAATGGGCAGGAATTGCAAGCGAGGCCAGTCAGGGTGGTTTTCTTCTCTAGTCCCTTTCAGGCTTGTAGGTTAAAAACAGAACAGCAAAAGCTCTGTGGCGTGACCGCAATAAATCCATTTAAACATCTTCTTGAGTCTCTCATCTGAGTCAACAACATGCTAGACACTGGTGTCAGAAGAAGGAGAATAATTATAGAGCTCTCCCTGTATGCCAAATGCCATGCTAAGCTCACCGATGACATTTAATCTCCCCACAAGCACACACTGAGATTGCATGCCATTACCGTCACCATCATATAGATTAAGAGACCAAGGTCAAAGCCAGTGTCTTGCCCAAACTAGCACATCTGAGAGCAGACCTAACTGAGGGTGGTCAGCATACGGTCTATGGGAAGAAAAGTGTGTGTTGGGGGGAGAGCTTTAAGCAGGGAGGTGCTCAGGCAGGCTTCAATGAGCGTTTATTCAGACCACTAAAAGGTAAGTAGAGTCTGTGATTCCAATGGCCATGCTCATTCCCACATGTGTGAGTCCATCCATTACTGGTGCTCTGATTAAATGGTATTATTCCAACGATGGTGGGAATTCAGTTCCTATAACTTGAGGGGAGCTCAAAATAAGCATGCTTCCCATTCAAGATTCCATGACTGCCCAGAGTTTACTCTCCATGCCAGCTCTCCACCAGAGCTCGGATCCTGGGGTCGTGATGAGCAACGTTAGTGACAGGGGTGTTCTAATGACAAGGTTTTCCAGATATTCCTATTGTAAAGGACCTGAAGGTCTTTTGTGGACACGTGTTCCACGGCTGAGCCCCCAAACTAGCTCCTTCAGCAGGTGTTTTCTCTTATAGTTTTCAAGGAGCCTTAAAGAAAGTAAATGCAGAAACTGATTCTGGAACACTTCTTTTTGGAAAAAAAAATGGCCACGAACTTTTGCATAAATGGCAAGACCAGAATCTGTATGATCGATGTCAGTTTGGCCAGTTTACAAACATAATCTCACTTCGCCTTCATATCAACTTTGTGAAGTAGCTTTTGGTTGGTTGAATATATTGATCAAGGGTTAAGAAAGAGACAGAGACAGAGCTCGGATTCCTAACCGCCTCTCAAAGAATACTAGTAACAAAGAACTCTGCTTCAATGGACTTGTCTATCTCTCTCTTTCTCTCTCTCTGTCCTAATCTCTTTTCAAAGTTTTATTAATGACCCAATTTTCTCAACAGAAATCAATAATGTACTTCAAATCTACTCTTTTTCTTTTTTGCATCAGAAAATTAAACCTGATAAGCATCTGAGAATTTTTCTAGGCATCTTGTGGATGATAAATGAGGCCAAGAATAATAACACTGGCTAGTTTGGTGGGTTTTTTTTTTTTTTGCACCTGGTAGAGCATTTTCTCAAACAGGTAATAACATTCCAACATGCTGCCAGGCCAAGTGGAATCACCAAGTAAGACTTGTCAGTCTTTAGAGGTAAAATCACTCTCCACACTGGAGAAAATTTTTAAAAAATACACTTGGGTGATTGGGGACTACACCATTCACATGATTAACAGATGCCTTAAGTCTAGCTCCTCAGCCCTCTCCCATAATGCACTGCTTACACTAGGTGTTCCCTAAATCCTATTGCAGGTAAACTTCATCAGATGAACAGGAATGCAATATGCTCTTGCTGGAATGCCACATCTGTGTGCCACACAGATGTGTACCACACAGATGTGAGAACTTGTGCTTTCCTTGGGGAAGGAAGAGAAGGCTGTTATGCCATAAGAAAGTGTAATATGGAGTGAGGACCAAGGAAACCTCCTGATGCTTCTTCTTGGTCAGAAGCCGGTTCTCTGGAGCCGTTTGGGGCTTCTCACTCCTCCAGTTCATCTGGAACTACTTGCTGGCCAGAGAGCTCTCGTAGCCCTTACTGGCAACAACTGGGTTCTCAACCAGTTCTTGTCAGGCCTTAAGGCACTGAGCAAATGCCAAGAACATACAGTCTTCACAGTGGGGAAATCACATCCATTATCATAACAAGATTAACTAGGAAGACAGGTGAGGTAACCTGTGCCTTTGTGCCAACCTGGCAGCCGGGCTGATGCTTGTGTGTTACCATTCCCTACCTAGGATGCCATATTAAACTGGTTGGACCCGCTCACTGTGATTGGTGTTTTTCAGTCCCAAACATTGATTTAAGTCCTCAGGGGGTCAGTTCAAAAGCAACACTGAGGTCATATTGGATGAAAAGTTCATCACCGTCCCAGCCCTTCTGCATGGGATCAGAGTGCCAAAGTCACACAGTGTTTGAGAAGCTACTTTGGGGTCGTGTTCCTGGGGAGGTGACTCAGTTTGTAGAGCGCCTGCCTTGCAAGGGGGAAGGCTTGAGCTCAAGCTCTAGTACCAATGCTGGTCATGGTGGCATGCCCTGGGACCCTAGCACCAGGGAGGCACCCCCACACCTCCCCCCACACCCTTTGGGTGGTCAACAAAGGGTAGATAAAGACAACAGTGGCTCAGAGTAGATTTTTACCCCTTACTGGTGCCTGTCAGTATAATGGGAAGAACCAAAGCCATATCTTCACACCCTGGGAATCAAGATTAACTCCTGTAAGCCAATGGCTCTGACGTCTGCACGCGGTCACCTTGCAATCAGCTTGAGCCTTCTCCCTGGGCTCACTGACTGGTCCACCACATTCTAGCCTGGCAGAGAAAGGCTCTCTCGCTGCTCCGCTCCTCCCGCATCTCCCCTCACTCTACCAGTCCTGTAGCTCATTTTATTTCCATCGTAGACAGCACATGGTTCAGGATCCCCTTTCAGTATTAAGGAGAGTGCCAGCCCTCCCCAAAACAGCAGGGACAGGAAATGAGAAGGGCGAGGGAGCCAATGGTGGGGAAAACCTCTGTAAAAACTGACAAGTAATTCCATTAAAGAAACTGGAGTGGAGGTCTCCAGACATAATCTTAGGAAATAGAATTCCACAGCTGTAATTTAGCTACATGTATTTCGAAATCATTCCCAGGTTTGTACTTTCTTTGGAATTTCTCTTGATAAGATATGGCCTTAATGAACTGCAGGTGCTTCTCTTCCGAAGTCTGAGGAAACTGAAAACATGTCTCACATTGAGAAAGGGAGAGGAGGAGGAGGAGGAGGAGGAGGAGGAGGAGGAGGAAGAATGATTTTCTGTGCCTTCAACTCTACATTAGAAACAGACATGCCTTTAGCTCCTCCTTTATTCTAAGAGTTTTGAAGTTTTTCTTTTTTAAAAAATATTTTACTTATTCATTTTGAAGCAGAGAGAGAGAAAGAGAGCACCAGGGCCACCACCTTGTGGTGTCTGGCTTATGTGGGTCCTGGGGAATTGAACCCAGGGCCTTAGGCACTGGAGGCAAGTGCCTTAACTGCTGAGCCATCTCTCCAGCCCTAGTTTTGTAGTTTTTCAAGACAAGGTGACCCATTAAAGGCAAGGAGAAAGAGAGGGAAGACTGCTCAAGATAGAGACCTCCCATGAAGCCGGCAGAGTCCCAGGCACACTGGCACTGGGATCCCAGAGGGTCCAGAGATGGGGCTCTCCTGCACCCCTGTGCCTCCTGTTTCTGCACGAATACCCTCCACCCTCGCTGTGGCTGATCTCTGGGCTTCCTGGGAGGCACCATAACGCTTGTCCATGTTTTGCTGACTATCTTAAGCATTGCCATACTTAGGCTGCCTCCCAGCTTTGCTGCTTGGAGACCGTGGGAAGATGATTTCCTCATTTTATAATCAAGACAAGCTTGATGGGATTAAGCCAGTGTTTGACACACATTCAGCCTTTCGGGAGTGTTAGCTACCACTGGTGTTGCTACTGCTATTGTTGTTACTGCTGTTCTTACTTTCTTTTAATTAGAGTTTGCCCATGGCTTTGACTTCCCATGGCATAATTACAAACTCTATCCTATGTCATCTTGAACCTGGCTCCTTCAGAAAATTATCTTGGTCTTAAGATATTCCTAGCCGGGCTTGCATTGGAACCTGTCATGGCGTATCACTAGAGAAATGCAGTCACCCAAGACTCATCAGAAGGGTCTGTAGACGAGGAATGTACGTCAGGAAGGGGACCTTTTCTTTCTTTTCAATTTTGTTTTCTTTCAATTATCATTATTATCATTATTAGTATTAGACAGAGTCTTGCTATGTACCACTCTTGTCTTAAATTCAAGATTCCCCCTGTCCCAGTATTCTGACCATAGCACTCCAGGCCTGTGCCATCAAGCCTGGTCCAACTTTTTATGAAAAATGTTCCCCCAATATACCTACTGAAGATTTTAAAAATATTACATATTTTCATTTATCATTCACTATTTCATTTTTCTATTAGAATGTCAATGTAGCATGAATGACATTGCAAAACAATTCTGAGAATCTTATTTATCTTTTTTAAATTTGCAATATAATGGTCTCCAAGGTTAGTACTGGAATCTCGAAATATCTGTCAGCCCGAATAATATGTCAGAGATGCATTCTCTTCTCTATTAAAATCCTCAAAGTCCAACTCACTGAGTCTATGTCTGCCAAGCACTTGCATGCTGTTATGAGATTTGTGTCAGACGCTTTTTGTTAGTGCAAAAA
>PVHP010050132.1:0-11901 GCA_004024765.1 Zapus hudsonius
ATGTCACGGGCCAAATACGCTCGTATTTCAACAAAACAGTTTCTCTGCAGGCACTGAGATTTAAGTATCCTATCAAATGAGATCAGCTCCACACTGAATTCCCCTCTCAGAGCCTCTATATTTCAGAGATCCCATTATTTTTGGCAGTAGAAGAAATTGGTCATTCATACATAAATTCAGGCTGTACAGGTAGGGAGAAAAACCAGGTTTCCTCTACTCAAGTGAAACCAAAGAATCCAGTTAGCTTCAAACGCAAGTCCTGCTGTTTAACCTGAGTCTTAGTTTATGTCCTCCTCCTGGTCTGAGTGTCTCAAAGTTCACTTGATTCAAGAAGAAATGGAGGTTGAAAAATAAGAAAGGGCAAGTTAGGCGCGCTGGGGGAGAGACTAAGAAAGGAAGCAAGAGTACATTTACGTAGATGTGAGAGTAACTTGGATTTTGTATATCCTTATGTGATGTCATAAAACCTTGATCTCGGTACTGTCCTCATATTCGTAATGAAGGGAATGGGACTTTGAGAGAATTGATGACTGGGTAGGATTATATCCCATGTTTGTCTCAATCCTAAGGTCATGTTCTTCCTAGTATCCATTGTACCTGGAAAGTAAGGGAAGCAAATTTGAGGACTCATGAGCCATTCACTTTGGGGATCTGTTGAAAAACCAGCCTAAGGGAGGTGTCAGTCTGAGGAGCTAAAATGAGGATGCAGGTGTCTGTGTAAAAAGCTGAGAATCTAACATAAGGCTCAAGGAGGTCTGCTAAGCCTGCAGTCAAGGCCTGTGTTTGCAGCTCTGGAGAGCTTGGAAGGATTTTTTCGTGCCATGATTTTGCCTAAAGTAAATGGTGAGAGTGATGGAGAAGGCAAAATATTCCACCCAGAGAGAAGGAGAGCAGGCGATTGTAGACAGGACCTGACTTCAGTACTGGAAGAAGGGTCTGCTTACTGTGTGGAGATGGACAAGGGGAGAGAAGACAAGGAACTAAGGAGGAGCTGGGGAAATGATGCAGTGAGTGAGGTGCTTGCTGGGCAAGCATGTGGACATGAGTTTAAATCCCCAGTGCCCACGTTAAACGTTAGACATGGTAGTGCATAGCCATGATCCCAGCACTGGGGAGGTCAAGACAGTAATAGCCCCAAGGCTGGTTGGCTAGCTTGTCTAGTCCGGTCAGTGAGTTCCAAGTTCAGGGAGAGATCCTGTCTCAAAAAATAAGACAGAGAGCAATTGAGGAAGACATCAAGTATTGACCACTGGCTTCCACATGCGCCCACATACAAATATCCACACACCTGCACATGTATACACACACACACACACACACACACACACACACACACACTCTTCTTTGTCCATTCTATTTCAGAGACACGGCCTTCCAGATTCCTCTGGTGAATCAAGCATGATCCCACTGCGGGAACTTCCAGCCGCTGGCTCTTCTGCTCCGAGTATTCTTGCTTTATGGTCTGCACAGCTGGCTTCTATTCTTGCTTTATGGGATGCACAGCTGGCTTCTATGCTCCTCCAGGTGTCTGCTCAAATGCTATGTGAAGAGCTTTCATGCAGACACTAGCTGCTGGCTCTCAGATACACGGCTGCTTTCTCTGTTTTCTTTGTGTTGTGGGGTCTGAAAGCCGGATTCCACTGCCAACAGAGATACAGCTGTGCTTGGCCAGGGCCTCCAGCTGCTGCAAATGAACTCCAGATGCACGCACCACTTTGTGCATCTGGCTTTACTTGGGTCCTGGGGACTTGGACCCTAGTCATTAGGCTTTGCAGGCAAATTCCTTAACTGCTAAGCCATCTCTCCAGCCCAGTGACAGCATTTCTAATATAGCACTCTTGGCCCCAGCATGCCACAGGCCAGGATGACCTCAGTAGTGACAGCAGGGACTGTTGAATCTGGAATACCTTGTAGCAAGGACACAGCAGCAGGGGATAGAGGAGCTGGAGGCACTGTGGGCCATGTCACTGAAATGCTTAGTGAGGACAGATAGCAATCAGAATGACATGCCCACTCACCTGTTTGACCAGGCCTTTAGAGTGGACAGATGGGCAGGTAAGGGAACTAGAAATATAATCAGAAAGCTGAGATCTGAGCAAGGGGCACTTGTATTGTTACCTTGTCACCATGGTGGAAGGTTGGGTCCTTTCACTCTGATCTCAGATACAAGCTAGCCAGACTTGATGCCTTTTGGTGGAGGAGAAATTGAATGTTCCCAAGGAAGATGCTTGTGACCTTGTCACAGTTCCATGGTGCAAATATTCCTCCAGGGTTTTCCCAAAGGACACACATACATCCACGGGTCGGCATGAGGAAGGAGAAATGACAATATCTTTAGAAAGTATATCAAGACCATTGAATTAATGCTAAGTCCTGGGAATGAAACCTGCTCCTGTGGTCTGCTGAGCAGGGGCTTATGGAAATTGGGTGATAAATGGAGTTCTGGTCTAAATCCATTTCACAGTGTTCTTAGAACGTCTTTGAATTTGCTTCAGGGTTTGTTCCAAAGTTTCTGAATGTGTGATTAGAATAGACAACCTGGCAGCTTGTTGATTTTCTGGCTTGAACCCCAAGGGCTGTTAGGGGAGAACGCCTATGCAGAAGCCCCTGGAACTTCCTACCTACCCGTAGTAACTCAAAGCCAACGCCCCTCCTGGGTAATTTGCACAGACAATTCCAAAGATGAAAGGGTGACGATTCCTCTTCTGTCTCCACCAAACCTGCCTGTTATTGTGACCAGAAGGCAGCTGGGTCATGGAGACATTATCAGCCATGGCTCTGTTGTCCCACGATGCAGTGGGAAGAGAGCCAAGAGACGCCCGAGGAGCCAGCTGCTCATCTAACTGGCTTATGTTTTGGGACTATTTCTAACTGAATGGTGGCACCTGCTATGCACGTCCAATGCTGGAAGTGGGGTTTCAGCTAGTCCAGGGGATGTGACTGAATAGTATGTTGAGTTCCATGGCCATGCATTCAGTCCGGGACTCGTGGTCAGGCTGGAGTTGAGGGGAGTGTGGCTTTGCTCGGGATGGGGCCTTCTATAACCCTAGCTTGCTAGAGATTCCATCAATGGCTTTATCTTCCCCAGACACTGTGAGCATCGCTGGACCTTCCAAATTATAAGGTCCAAGTAGCTGAGCAGCTTTTGCTAATTGGCCTAATTGTGGTCTTGTCTTGTTCTCAGCCTTCTTGGTCAGTGAGTCTGAGGAAGGTACTCACGTGTGGCATCGTGTGGCATGATCTCACACCCCTGTTGGCCCAGTGGTAGTTGATTCATAAGGTAAAGTCTCAACCGAGAAAGAGCTCCTTACATGGATCTTACACAGATCTTTTCATCATATGGACATCCTTGTCACTTGATTCTCCCGAAAAAAGACCCTGGCCCCTTTATGAAGAGTCAGTATATCACTCCAGAGATTTCTCCTTCATCTTTGTTAACAATTCCAATCCTAGACTGGGAATGTAGCTCAGTCATGGAGTACTTATTGTATGCACAAAGCCCTGGGTTTAATCCCCAGCACCACAAACAATAGGTGTGGTGGTATACCTGCAATACCAGCACTTGGGAGGCAAAGACAGGAGGATCAGGAGTTCAAGGTCATTCTTAGCTACATAAGGAGTTTGAAGCCAACCTGAGCTACAAGAGACCCTGTGCCAAACCAAAATCAAAACAAAAAATAACAACAAAACAAAAAACAAAGAATCTCATTTACCAGTTATAAACTTGTTGCTATGTAGGGGAGTCACCTAGAAGCACCTCAGTCCACGCCCCCTGGGAGGGGACCAGTGAGGTTCTTTCCCACCAAAGAGAAGAGCTTGCACAGAAATATAATAGACACCATAGTGGACTGGAGAGGGTTGCTTAGGCGTAGAAAGAGCTGAGCTATACAGAACAGTCTAGAATTCCTCCTGGGAAAGGCCCCAGTCCTCCTTGCCTATGACAGTGGGGAAGGGAAGTCCTACCTGGAGGCAAACCCATGCATGGCCTCTGTGGCCATCTGTCCAGAATTAAGCTGGCTTTAGTGAGTTCGAATGTGCCAACTGGTACAATGGTGGCATGTTCTGCTCTCTGATGGGATTTGAAGCCTGGGAAGACATTCATGTCTGGTACTGAAAACCCAGTCCAAAACCTATGGTGGGGAGGTCATCAGCCCTAAGAGGGAGGCTACTTCTGTTGTCTGACTAAACGGATATATTATATCCACCAAACTGCCCTCTAAATACTTATGTTTATGCCCGTATATGAATGCTGCTCTCATTTTTGGTTCGAGAAGCTTCTCTTTTCAGAGGGCAGTGACCACTGGGATGACGCAAAACCCATCAAAATGTTGAGAAGCAGTGACAGTGGAGTGTTTAGCTCTAAGCGAGACATCTATCTCTAGCACACCCTCCAAGGCTCAGGGACCACTGCAGAAGAGGTGGCAGAAAGAATGTCAGAGCCTTAGAAAGGGGAGGAGTGCTCAAATACTATATTTGAGACACTAAGTGGCCATGGAATTCATGACCTCACAGTGGCTGATGGGGTCTACAGAAGGCCTGCATAATGGGAGGGGAAAAGATGACATCAGAACCGAACAAGGACGAGACAGGAAGAAGAGATTCAGTGGACGAGGGGTAGGGAAAGGGGAACGAAGGAGGGCTGCATGAGGGGATTGTGATCATGGTATATTGTGTATATATGAAGGTTGTTGGCCGAAAGTTTAAATAATTGTAACAGATACAATTAAAAAGTATTGCTGGATGCTAATTTCATAGTTTGGAGATGTGTACATTATCTCATATGCTCTCCAATAAACCAGCAAGTCTTCTACAAAAAAAGTATTGCTGGGCGTGGTGGTGCACCCCTTTAACCCAGGCACTTGGGAGGCAGAGGTAGGAGGATCTCTGTGATTTCAAGGCCAGCCTGGACTATGTAGTGAATTCAAGGTCAGCCTGGGCTACATTGAGATCCTACTTTGAAAAATTATAAATTAAATTAAATTATATATATAATTAAGCTGGCTTTGATAGCTTCCTCTTGGCTCCGAATGCTTTGTGTTTCACCTTTTTCGAGACAGGCTAATAAGAAGGTCTATACATCTGTGCTAATTTTTCTTTTATTTTTCAATTTTCTTGTGAGGCGATGTGGTCCATGAGGGGAGAGGGGTTTTCATCTTTGCCTCAGAAACCATCCCATTCCCAGCAACCAGGGGATGCATTTTAACATTCACTCAAATGTTCCAAGATCAAGAGACCAGGCTCCTTGCCGAGCCCATTTCCCCACCTGCGGCCTCCCTCCCTCTGCTCCAGCCATGCTGGCTGCTTTCCCCTTATTCCTCTCCCCCTTCTGAGTCTCCCCAGAATTCTCTAGAATTCTCTTAGGACAAGTCTCAGTGTGAATGCCACTGATATCCTTACCATTGAGGTGTCTATGAGGTCATTTAATACTTGTCTTTCATACTAGAGATTCCAGACAAGTCAAGACTGTTCTGTTTTTGTCATCCTCCTATATCACTGCACATGGTACTTGGGAGAAGATAAGTGAAAATTCCCAAGAACAACGCATAGGATGATTTTGAACCTGGGTAGCTCGGTGGTCAGCATCAAGCTCCACAAAGCAACCAAGTTTGGTGAGTGGCTGTGGTTTAATGGCGTTTCTGAGCGTGTAGTCAGAGAGCCGTTCCAGGAGTTGGCTTTCTGTTCCTGGCTGCACCGAAATCCTGATGGCTGTAGTCGAGGAATTTCAAGGAGTTTCTAGGCACTGGAGTTAGGGAGCTGGCCCCACGGCAGTTCTGATTGGATGGTGACTACAGGTAAGAGATCAGCCTCACCCCAGGGACCCATCTTAAAGACAAGTGCCTGCATTGAGGTCTCAGGCCTGTGATTCAGGGCTGGAGAGATGACTCAGCAGTAAAAAGTGTTTGCTTGCAAAATTTCTGGCCTGGGGTCCAATTCCCCAGCACCCACGGAAAGCCAGATGCAAAGTGGCACATGAACCTGGCGTTCATTTGCAACAGCAGGAGATCTGGTGCCTGACCCCCACTGTGATTCGGTTTAGCCCCAGCAAGGGCCCAGCAGTCCTGGGAGCTGTGGCCTGTGTCCAGGCCTTTGCATCTGTGGTCCGTGGTGCCCCTGTCCAGCCGTCTGTCTGCTTGTCTACCTGTAGACACTACTCACGCTTCCAGACCCAGTCCACTCTTCCGTGGACTTTTCCAAGCCCCGTGCTCCTCCCTGCCTGCACTGATCACTCAGGAACTATGCCCAACCTCTACCCCCAACATGGCCTGGCATTGGCCCACACCTGACTCAAATGCTTTTGTGTGCAGAAAACCCCACTGATTTCCAAGGCAGCATTTCTCTCAAGGATGGTGAATGAGAGGCGCCGGGAGCCCAGCTCATTATTTCTGCTCTGAAGGACTTGGCACTTGTGGGTGCTTAATAAGTGCATGACTACACCTTGTAAATGAAGTCGGTGGCATGTCGCAACAATCCCGTGGGGGGCTGGAGCTCAGAGGTAGACTCCGGAGCCAGACTACCTGGATTAGAATCTCATCTCCTTCCCTTAATAGCTCAGGGACCTGGGGCAAGTTCAGTCCTAGGCTTAGGGTGTGGTTGGAGGTTTCTCCAGTGACCACTGTGAGGAGGCCTGGGTCTCAGGTAGTGTTACAACTGCTGTGGGACCTTTAAGAGGTGGAATTAAGTGTGTGTGTGTGTGTGTGTGTGTGTGTGTGTGTGTGTGTGTGGTGGGGGGAGGTTCCTTAGGTCAACTGGGGACATGCCCTTCAAGGGGACTGTGGGGTACCACACCCTCTCTGCTATTTGACCACTTATTTCCTCATGTGCTCACACATGATGTTTGGTCATGTCAAAGGTCAAACCAATGGGGCCACAGGATCTTGGACTCTGTGTGTGTGTGTGTGTGTGTGTGTGTGTGTGTGCATGCCTCTTGTATGGCAAAATTCCTCCTCATTGAAAGGTGTGAACATCTATCACCAGTCTTATCCAAAGCAGAGTTGGGTCAACTCACCAGAGAAGGCGTAGGGAGGGTCATCAGACCTGAGATCCCGGCGCCCCCTGTGCCAGCTGTATGCAGTGATGCCCATGTCTTGTGACCTCAGGGGAGAGAGTTTAGAGAGTGAAAGATCAGGGGACGATGAGCCCCAGCTAGGTGGTTCTTTGGGGTCTCCATGCTCTGTAAGCCTCACCCCGAGGCTGAGGGAGCAGCACCCATAGTGAGCCCACTGATGTGCTGCTCTGTGGTACTCCTGGACAGGGACAGCTCCTTAAGCGGCCACAGGAAGTCGTCATTCAGGGAGGGATGAGACATCTCTGTCCCCAGGCTCTGTAAGTAAGCCTCACCCCAAGGCTGAGGGAGGAGCTTCCAGGGAGTAATCTTGACACGGGGAGCCTGTCAAGGTGGCTGATTTGGGGGCCCCCAGTCCTATAAACAACCTCTCACCCTGCTCTGTAAGGAACCCCAATAAACTCATTGGTTCACTGAATTGGCATCGGTGTGATTGTACTTTGTTTTGCCATCTGAGCCCTGTCTGGGGTGAAGACATGTGTTTGAGTCTCCCTAGGGATTAAGTTTCCTGCGACGGTGCCAGAGGTCAATATTGGGCTTAGGGTAAGACTGGCCTTTCAGGACATGGCTTATTGCTGGTCCCAGAAGATCCTAAGTCAAACAAACTCCATCATGACAAAATTTCATTTTATTCAAAAAACCTAAAATCTAACATCTCAAAAACCCCATTAGAACAGTTTTTTAATTTTATTTTTTATTCTTTTAAATTTATTTATTTATTTATTTGAGAGAATGTGGGAGAGAAAGGCAGAGAGAGAGAGCGCAAGAGCGAGAGAGAGAAAGAGAGAGAGAGAGAGAGAGAGAGAGAGAGAGAGAGAGAGAGAGAGAGAGAGAGAGAGAAATTGGCTCACCGGGGCCTCCAGCCATTGCAAACAAACTCCAAACACATGCGCCACCTTGTGCATTTGGCTTTATGTGAGTCCTGGGGAATCAAACTCTGGTCCTTCTGCTTTGCAGGCAAACATCTTAACCCCTAAGCCATCTCTCCAGCCCTAGAACATTTTTAAATCAAATCGAGACCACTGAGTGCATCACTTTTCTTATTTGCCATCCCTCCCTTTCACTGCCACTCGGAAAGAGAAGCTTCTCTAACCAAAAGAGAGTAGCATTAATAGATGGGCATAAACCCAAGTGGTTAGAGGGCAGTCTGAGGGGCATAATATATCCATTTAGCCAGACAACAGAATCGGTTCCCCTCTAGGGCTTATGACCTCCCCAGAACTAGGCAGGAATTCCCTCCTGAGGAATGGGCCTCAAGTTCATTAGGGAGCCACTGTGAAGCTTGCAGGGTTCACTGCTGGTCAAGACCATTGATGACTCCCCACCCCAACAGGCTGCATAGCTCTTTCCAGCTTCCTGACAGCTAGTCACCTGGGAGGAGGCTTCCAGCTCAGCTCCAGCTTGATTTCTCAATGACCTGCAGCCCAAGCATGTGGCGTCTTCAGCAATAGGTTCTTACCATCTAGCTCTGGTGGGCAACCAAGAGCCTTGGCAATGGCCTGTAATGTTTTGGGGGCATCAGAGGCCTCCCTGGCCAGTGTCTCACTGGAAGGTATCTCACCCCTGGCACTGAAATTTTTCTAATAACAATCTATGATTTTTGGGTGTAGCATTATCCACTTCCACAGGGTTCTTTGGCCCAAGCTCTCTCTTTTTAAACATATATATTATTAGCTAGCAAAGAATTATGTCTTATTCATAACATCTTGAATTTTGATGAGTCCTCTTTCCCTCCTCTCCTTCATCCCCTCCTCTTGGACCATCCCCCACCCCAGTATCATTTTTCATTTTTATTCAGACCCCATCCTATGGGATGGTACCACCTGTATCAAGGTGGGTCTTCTCTCCCCAGTTACATTTCTCTGGAAACATCCTCACAGACACCCCTCAAGGTTTGTCTCCTGAGTCTAAAACCATCAAGTTGATAACGAAGGTTAACCATTCAGCCAAGTCCTTCCTGGGAAAAGAATGTAGGAGCTGATCAATGTTTCTCATTTTAAGCTGCTAGGCTTTGGAATGACTTGTTGGTGAGCAGAACATAAATAATACACTTCATCCATTTCCTAAACAAATTTCCACATTTTTGGTGGCTTGAAGCAACCAAATTAAGCAGAAAAACAAACATTTATGGAGGCCTGAAGTTGAATTCTGGGCATTACAGGGTCATGTTCTCTCAGAAGAATTTAGGGAGGAGTCCTTCCTTGCTGCCTCCAGCCTCGTGACATTCCTCGACTTAAACCCCTGTCTCCAGCTTCTTCAAAGGATTTCATCCTCTGTCTGTCCTCCTCTTCTGTCATACAAGGACACTTGTTAGATTTAGGGCCACCTAGATAATCCAGGGTGATAGCATCTTGATATGTGGAACTTTATACATCTGCCAAGACCCCCTTTGCAAATATATTCACGGGGGACAGGGGTAGACAAATCTTTTGGAGAAGGCTGTCTTCCAACCCTAACATTATCATTTCCTGTTAGGATTGTCACTTAACAGATTTCTAAATGTTTCTACACACACACACACACACACACACACACACACACACACACACACACACACAGAGAGAGAGAGAGACTTCTATAGTTTATCCCCTATAGCAGCCAGAATGATCTTTTCACCATATAAGGAGTCACATGGTCACAGTCTCCTCTAATAATTCCCATCACACTTGGCCTAAAAGGTCAACTCCCCATCATGCTTTACAGGGTAGGTAGATCTGGCCTCTGCTTGGCTCAGGCACTACTGATGAACAAATGTTGTCTGTTCAGGGAAGAACAGGAACCAAGCAGGTTCCCAGGAGCATGGGAAGACACTCACTCAAAGAAGTATGTGAATAACACACATTCAGAGGCTTCAGTGGAGTTAGTATGTCAGTTTTATGAAGGCCAGAAGGACCAGGCAGGGGCAGGCTGGGGGGTCTGAGGACACTTTCAAGGGGATGAGACTCCGAAGAGGAAATACACACAAATCAGAAATATACCTGTGGAGTTAAGCAGGTAGGAGTGAATCCATGGAAGGGGCCCAATATTATTAAAGCTGCATATATATAATATATATTATATATATATGCATAAGATGAAGCAGGACCCCATAGAACTGCAGCAGTTACCTTAGACCCAGTGAATAGACCCAGGTTCTTTTTTTTCTTTTTTATTTATTTATTATTTTTTCTTAAATATATATTTATTGTCCATAATGAGTTACATTATTTAGTGGGCAAACAATGCGTTGTTATCCCCAATTCCCCAATGCCCCCCTCCCCATCCCCAATCAGCTGGATATCCTCCTCCGTGGGCCTTCTGGATCAGTCCTTGTGGCAGGGGACCATGGATAGCCTAGTACTCAGCCCGGTCCTCCTGGCCCAAGTGTGTTGATACTGAAGGGTGCCATGTCTCTGGATAGTCTCCCCCACCACGGCTCTCACAATCTTTCCGCCCCCTTTTCCCCATAGGTCCCTGAGTCGTGGTGGATGAGTATTAAGGCTGCTTTAAGGTTGTGAGTTTTGGGATAGACCCAGGTTCTTTACCAAAGTGAATTGCCTGGGTGTGTGAATGTATCAGAGTGGTAAAGTGAGAAGAATCTGAGTTGGGAATGTTCTTAAAGTCCAGTTCCCCTCTTGTTAGGCACGGGCGTGGCTGTCCCCTTGGCTTCCTGTAATGCAGAACACAGGGATCTTGGGTGAGGCCACTCCCTCTTCACCCCACAGTACCCAGGTGGAGACTAAGATTTACCTCTCTCAGACTTTTCGGGAGCCAGAGCTCAGGCTATCAATTGGATTTTATCAATGATATTATCTGGTATTTCCATACTTGATCTTTTTAAGTTGGAAGTGACATGGAGACTATTTTCCTGCAAAATAAAAAGTTGTGGACACACATGGATTTCCTCCAGATGTTTCTAAGGGTGATTCTCCACCTTCCTGGGAATGCAGAAGGAATGATACTGTCCACATCTTTTTTTTTCAGGGTTCCATTTTGGGAAATGGTTTAATTATACAAATAAGGGTGGAGGGAACTCACATAATATTTAACATTTAATTAAAATATTAACTACTGTGCACAATTGATAAACCTCATTTTTACGGAGAAAAGTTAGTATTTCAACTGGTATTTTTCTTATTCAAGGAGATAAAGGTATTTTTGGAAGCAAAAATCATTAACCTCTAGGGTCACTTTCCATTTGATTAGAAGAAATAAGTACTGTGCAGTATTCACAGTTTATAAAACTCTGATGAAAGATTTGGTGATCTCACTTGAGTTCTCAACAGTCTTGTGAGGCAGACACCATAACAGTGAGGCAGTTTTTACCTGAATACAGAATACTAGGTTGTCCACATCTTCTTGATCTGACTTCTGGTAGTTGCGGAGTGTCCACTTTCCTTGGTGACAGAGATGGCTGATGGGGCAGCAGATCTCCTGCCCTGATTTCCACAGCTATGGTCTGGCAGGAGTACTTCCCATGCTGGAGAAGTTCCCTGGGGATTATTTCAGGAGGACCAGTCCTGAACCTGATCCTTAAGCCCTTTTGATGAGCAGATTTTCTGAAGTAAATCCTCCCCTACTTGAAATTCTGGGAATATTGTCTAGTTCCTGGACTGAGCAATGAGGCCCTCAGAAAGGCAGGAGAGGTGTTGCCTGGGAAGCCTGCTGACTCACCACACACAGCATTGCCTTGGTGAACGCACTGAGGCCTAGGTTAGGCCCTCAGTGTCCCATGTTGGGAACAGATATTGTAGGGCAGATGCGGCTGGCCTGCTGATGCAGATGAAGTTTTCAAGAGAGAATTTATGAAAATAAAGTGCCCACTGTAATCCACTGCCCAGAAGATCAAATACAAATAG
>PVHP010050133.1:0-11914 GCA_004024765.1 Zapus hudsonius
ACCCGTATCAATAATTGCTGCATAACAGGTATAGATTTCCTTGACTTGACCATGACTTTGAGCTTTACAGCTGTGAGAAGAGGGGCTAGGAGATAGCTCAGTTGATAAAGTGTGTGCTTTGCAAGCATGGAGCACTGATTCATTGCCAGAATCCACATATAAAAAATCCAGAACAGTCCTGTATTTTCAGCCCTGGGGGAGCAGAGACAGGAGAAAGAATCTCTGGGGCTGGCTGGCTAGCCAGTTTAACCTAATTGGTGAGCTCCAGGTCAATAGTGTCTCAAAAAAAAATGTGAATGGTATTTCTGAAAATGACACTCAAAGTTGTCTTCTGACCTTGAGACACACACACACACACTCTCTAACACAAAAAGTTGTAAAAGCGTCCGCAAACGAGTGGATGGCATGTGGGAAGGTCCAGGGGTTGGAGTACCTCAATGTGGCCATAAAGGAAATTTGGGAATAGAATGTGGGCAACTGGCCAGCTATTTCCAAGTGCTTTCTGGGGACATTGGCCCTCTGAGAAACCATACTTCTTCTGAGTGATTCTTACATTGGTCCTAAGGTAGTTTGATTCAGGTGCCCCCATAAACTCATGTGCTCTGAATGCCAGGTTCCCAGCTGGTGGCAATTTGGGAACTGGAGCCTCCTGGTGGAGGTGTGTTGTTGGGGGCAGGGCTTATGGGTGTCATAGCCACTTTCCCTTGCCAGTGTTTGGCACACTCTCCTGCTGCTGTTGTCCACCTGATGTTGGCCAGGAGGTGATGTCCACCCTCTGCTCATGCCATCATTTTCCCTGCCATCATGGAGCTTCCCCTCGAGTCTGTAAATCAAAATCAACCCTTTCCTCCACAAGCTGCTTTTGGTCGCTGCTTCTGCCAGCAACGAAAAGTTGACTATGACTGGCCCCACCATCCTGGTTATTCAGAACGACTGCCCAAGCCTTAGGCAACAAAGGAAGCTACAGGTAACCCATCAAGGAAGCACACAAAAGGTCACCCAGGAGAGTGACTGCCCAGTGAACCACAGCGTTTTCCTGAATGTGAGATACAGCAAAATGTGCCAAGAACAGAGGAGACCCAGCAAAACAAACCCTGGACGCTGGGAGTGAAGTCTCAGACAGCAGAAGCTGTGACCAACCAGGAACCCAGAGGGGGGAGCTGGGTCCCCAGAAAGATAGGCCCTACACTGGCTCCTGAGCAGCACCCCCAAAGCTTTGAGGTTTCATCCTCCCTGCAAATCCTTCCCTTCAAACTCATTCAGGACCTGGAGCACAGGTCCCCTGGCCCAGAGCCCTTGGATCAGAATTCCTTGGGATGGGCCAGGTCAGCAGCTTTAACTCAGCTGATTGCAGAGCCCAGCATAGGAGAACTGAATTAAAGAAGCCTGTGTGGGCAACCCTACTTCCTGCCACCTGAGCAAGCTCAATAGTCACAGAGGCAGCAGCTTCCATGTTTAAACACACACAAAGGATATTTATTTGGGAAAAAAACACATGTCACGACACCTTGGAGATCAGATTGTTTTTAAGTAGTTCCTGAGTTTCCATTCTTGTTTAGTGTAAATTTGGACTTGCTCGGTGCTGGGCACAGGATTGGATTCTTTGGACATAGATGCTGGTTTATTACCCTAAGCACCCTGGAAACCAGATATTGTTACTCAAAGAGGTCATGCCAGTAGCTTAAAAACCTTGGGAGGGATAAAGCAGGAAGAGACTTAAGTTCAGAATGGCTTCCAGGTCTTTCCACCATGCTGACTGGATGCTTGTCTGAGTCACACCACCAGCTCCCTGTGGATTATCATATTGGTATTTTATAGATGGAAAGACAGACATGGAAGATACTCGATTCAAATCACACTGCCAACACGAGCCTGGAGGAGTGAAGCCCCATGGCTTTGGAGTTATGCAGAGCTTTCCCACACAGCTCTGCTGATCCAATATAGTGGCACATCTCCACGTGGGGAAAAGATTAGTAACTCACTGACTCATTGACTGACCCTAGTACTCATTTCAGACCTAACCCAGGTTGAAAATATCCTAAAAAACAGGGGGAAAACCCTTAAAAGTAGGAGGTCTAGAGAGCTACCTCAGCAGTTAAGTGCACTATCTTCTCAAGCACCAGGACTCCCCATCCCATTGTACCTGCAGCAGAGAATCCCCAGAGCTCTATAAACTGTGGAGTCAGTAAGGAGACTACAGCTCAGAACAGGACACCATCGGCAAGAACCCTCCCTGCCCCCACAGCAGGCCAGCATAGGGGTGCCATACCCTACACACATACACACACACAGAAAAATTAAGGCCAGGTCTGGTGGTTCACACATTTAGTCCCAGCACATGGAAAACTGAAAGAGAAGGATTACCATGAGTTCATGAGTTCAAGGCCTGCCTGGGGATACAGGTCAGAGTGAGTTCCAGATCAGCCTGGGCTCAAGTGTAGACCCTGCCTCAAAAAATTAATTAAGTTGGGAAAAATCTTCTTTGGTTTGTGCACTTTTACTTTCTGCCTTTCAAGGTCAGGGACCCCCACTGTAAGGCCAAGTCATTTCAAAAGCCCCCTCCCCACGGGATAATCAATGTAGCTGCTAATTAAGATATATAGAGATTCATTTAAAGACAATTTGAGCCGGGCATGGTGGTGCACGCCTTTAATCCCAGCACTTGGGAGGCAGAGGTAGGAGCATTGCTGTGAGTTCAAGGCCACCCTGAGACTACATAGTGAATTCCAGGTCAGCCTGGACTAGAGCAAGACCCTACCTCAAAAAACCAAAAAAAAAAAAAAAAAGGACACAATTTGATTCAGAATAGCTTTCACTGGATTTCCTCAATTCCAGCATCCTCCGCCCTTGAAAGCAAGAGAAATGTAAGTCTGCTGAGATCTTGTGTTTATGCAGCCAGAGAAAATGGGGAGGCCACAGAAGTAAGTTCCAAGTGATAAGAACCCTTCTGTCCCCTTTGTAAATTACAGCCTCTTCCAGATATTTCCCTGTTGGGTAACATTTAAAATTCTCTTGTTGCTTGTAGAAAACTTACCACCGGATGTGTACAATATCCCACCAGTTCACAAATCACACTTTCTTACTTTGATCAGTCATGGATCCACAGATAGGAGTCTTACCTAAAAATGAGGACAAGAGGGCTAAAAGTGTGTGGGTGTCTTCGTCTCCAAAACACGAAGCGTTTGTGACGTTCTCACTGAAGTTCCATAAGGTTTTGCAGAGCAAGCAGGCCAGCTGCCAGTCAGCAGGCCCAAACTCTCTGAGGCAAGCCACCAGCCTGAGGGGAGAAAAGTCAGGTGGAAACATCAGGTCGGAATGAATGTATTTTCACATGATGGTCCATCATGCGTGTGACATGCAATATGCATTATATCTATTTCAGTGATCACTTAAAATAAGTTCCTATCTATAACTTAATTGCCTACCAAGTTGTAAGAACCAACTTCTGAATGAATGGGACATGTCCAGTAAAACCTTTTCAGCACCATGTCTTGAAATTTACTTTACTTTATTTTTTTTTCTTTTTCTTTTTGGTTTTTCTAGGTAGGGTCTCTGTGATGGTTAAGTTTTGATGTCAACTTGACCTTTCAAGTCATTTTGGGTGGGTCTCTGAGGATGTTCACAGGAAGGCAGCCTCTCAGTAGGGGGCAGGATGTAAAGAAGCTCAAAGGAGGTAGAAGTAAACATCCTTTCCTGTGTGGGCAGTGCAGGAAGGAAATTCCAGAGACTCAGGAAGCCATTAAGTCTGGGATGGAATTGCAAGGCCCCACCCTAAGGATATATAAAGGGGAAGAAATTGTCTTCTTGGCCCTCCTGCCTGTTTGCTGTCCCATGTGTATGGTGTTGGTGATGGGCTTCTCTCTCTGTTCAGACCTGTGAAAGAAGACCAGCCTCTTTCACTTTTATGGGACTTCCCCTGGATCTGTAGCCTGAATAAATTGTTTCCTCCCATAAACTGTGCCTGGTTTGGAGATTCATCCCAGCGGTGTGTGGCTGACTGCAACAGTCTCTCTCTAGCCCAGGCTGACCTGGAATTCACTCTGTAGTCTCAGGCTGGCCTCGAACTCACGTGGATCCTCAGACCTCTGCCTCCCGAGGGCTGGGATTAAAGGCGTGCATCACCACGCCCAGCTAGAAATTTACTTTTTGATGCCACAGCCCTCCTTCAGTAGGACACACTTGTCTTTATCCACAGTAAGGTTGAGGAGAACCCCACAGGCAGAAAAGCAAAGATCCAGGTGTTTGACATAGCGATCATAAACTTGTGCACTGGGAGAGCAGAGAGCAGAGGCGGGCCGATGAGAGAGAGCCCACACCCCAGTGATGGTTTGCTTTATAAATGGCTGGGGAATGGAGGGTGTGGCTCACCAAACCTCTGTTAGGGAGCTGGTCTCATTCTTCCAAAGTCTTTTTTTTAAATGTACTTATTTGCTAGCTGAGAGGGGTTGGGGAAATGGGTACATAGGGCCTCCTGCCACTGCAAATTAACTCAGACACATGCTCCACTTTGTGCATCTGGCCTTATGTGTGGACTGGGGGATCGAACCCTGGTCATAAGGCAAGTGCCTTAACTGCTGAGCTTCTCTTCAGCAGGGGTTGTGCACCCCTACCCCTACCCCCCCACGCCCCTCATGCCCTCTGGTCCCATTATTACCATCACCCACTGTCATGGTTTGACCCAGGTGTCCCCCACAAACAAATGAATGTGTTCTCAGGGATTGATCCTCAGCTGATGGCAATTAGGGAATCAGAACCTCGCTTGAGCTGTGTTGTTGGGGGCGGGTATATGGGGGTTATAAGCCAGCTTCCCCTTGCCAGTGTTTGGCACACCTTCCTGCCGCTGTTTGCAGTGCTGTGGCAGAAGTGATGTCCAGCCCTCTGCTCATGCCATCGTTTTCCCTGCCAGGATGGAGTCTCCCCTCAAGTCCATAAGCCAAATAAACCCATTCCTCCACAAGCCACTTTTGTTTGGGTTCTTTCTGCACAGCAACTAGAAAGCTGACTGCAACACCCACACAACAACAGTCCCCCTCCAAGGCCAGGGAAATGGTGGGAAGAGTGAACACCATGGGTGACATTCATTGCTCTTGGTACCTCCAGTATCTAGTCTTTCGATGCCTGGCCTGGGCAGGGAAGTGCACTCATGACAGGGTCTTTCCTGAAGTTCCCAAGGCTGATGTGAGCTGCAAGAAACCCAACTGGGGCAACGTAGGACATCTCCAGATGGGCAGACCAATGACTCTTAGGAGGTGGAACTGGGAACTGTGAATTCCACCCATTCCCATTATGTAGAGCTGGAGGTGGCCACCCTGTTCGGGTCCCAGCTCTGGTGTCTGGGTTGGGCATGAACTTAGCAGGACCACTTGACATGCTTGTGTGTTCTGAGAACCACAAAGAACACTTGCCAAAATGCTAGCTGTCCTCTCAGAGGTGACAGTTTGCTGATACTGTGGCATTATCTAGATTGACTATCAGGAACATGGAGAGTTTCGTTTTGAGACAGGGTTTTGTGGTTATTGTGAGGCCCAGGCTGGCCTCAGATTTGCTGTGTTGCCAAGAGTGATCCTCCACCTCCAGAGTGCAAGCACTCTACCACCAAGCTACATCTCCAGCCCTAGATAGTTCAAGTTTTAAAATGATCATTCATACATCAAACATGTGAGACACACAAAGTATGGTTAGTATAAACACTTGGGTATTTGCCACCCACACAGCTTAATAAATAGAACATGGTGTTCCAGACAATATGTTGTATACCATAAACATACAATTCTTATTTGTCAATTAAAATAAACCAATAAAACATTTGCAAATCCAACTTCATGTCTTTAGACTTCTATTGGCATACAGAGATCTGTTTTAAATAAGGAGTCAAGGGCTGGGGAGATTGCTCAGTGGTTAAAGGCACTTATTTGCAAAGCCTGTTGGCCTTGGTTCAATTCCCCAGTACCCATATAAGCTAGATGCAAAAAGTGATACAGGGCTGGAGAGACGGTTCAGTGGTTAAGGCACTTGCCTCCAGTGCCTAAGGTCCCTGGTTCAATTCCCCAGGACCCACATATGCCAGACCCACAAGGTAATGGCCCTTGATCTCTCTCTCTCTCTCTCTCTGTATCTCTCTGCTTGAAAATGAATAAATAAAAATATTTTTTAAAAAGTGATACAAACATATAGAATTCATTTATGGCAGTGAGAGACCTTGGTGTGCCCCCCCACTGCCCCACCCTACCACACACTCAGAAGACTACACACAGGAAGACGTGTACATTGCTGGATTCATTTCAGCATGCTGAACTGAACACCTTGCATATGCGACAAAGGCTAAGGCTGGGTGAGGCCTGGGCATCCCTAAGCACAAACAAGCTTCCGGTTGAAATCATATACATAAGCAGGGAAGCCAAGGGGTAGTTTGCATGCAAAATGCCCCCCATAGACTCATGTGTTCGAACACTTGATCACCAGCTAGTGCCGCTGTTCAGGAAGCTTGTGGAACTTTCAGGAGGTGGAACCTGGCTGGAGGAGGTGAGTCACTGGGAGACACTTGAGTTTTTATAGCCCACCTTTACTTGCTGTTGGTCTTTGCTTCCTGTGCTACAATGTGACACCAGCTTTCTGTCCCTGGCATGATTCTACCTTGTGGAACTATAAACCAGAATAAATTCTTTCCTTCCCTCCCTAGGGTGTTTCTGGTCAGGACTGTGTCCCAGCAACAGGAAAACAGCAGCGACAGCCGCTGAGCTGATCCCTGGTGAGAAATGCATGCTCAGGCCTTTGCCCTGAACTCACCGTTGTTCTGCAGGAGGAAATTGCAGATGTCATGGTCCTGAGAGAGATTCCCAAAGACACGGACAGCCTCCAGCACTCCATCCAAGTTGTCACTCACAAGAAGGTTTAAGAGCACTGCATTTGGTGAGCAGACAAGTAAAATCAGTCCACTCGAGGTTTCATTTAAAGGCTCCTTGAAACCAATCCCATACAAAACAATCCCATCCCAGATTGCTTAAATTTTTTACGTGGTGCTAAAATACAAACTATAAGGGATTTCAACAAGCACTGAGACATTAAGTTTCCCCATGTTCTCTCTAAATTCTTAGAGACAGGCGAGGCTCTGGGGCTTGCTAAAGAGTAAGGGCTCCAGTTCTAAGTTTCAGTAATAAAAATTGAGATTTTTAAGGAGTCCCATGAAACCAAACCTGACTCTAAGCCTTACATTCAGCAACATACAGCTTTTTGTGCTGGATGACAGAGTTCTTCACTTGGTAGAAAGACAGATTGTTGATGGCCGCCGTGGCATTGATCACCAGCTCCTCACACTCAGCGACTTGGATTCTGAAACCCAATGATAAGGAGGGTCAGAGTTACCTTGCAGGGTAGACACAGCGACACCATAGCCATAGTGACAGTAGTAGGGAAGCAAGACTGGAGACATTGTTTGAGGCTTTATTTCCTATGATATAACTTCCTGCGTTAAAATGCACCAGTACAGTGAAGGGTTGGAGGGATGGCTTAGTGGTTAAGGTGCTTGCCTGCAAAGCCTAATGAGCTGGGTTTGATTCCCCATGCCCACATAAAGCCAGGTGCACAAAGTGGCACATGTGTCTGAAATTTGTTTGCAGCAACTAGAAGCCCTGGTATGCCCATTCTCCCTCCCTCCCTCCCTCCATTTCTCTCTCTCTCTCTCTCTCTCTCTCTCTCTCTCTTTCATGCTTTCTCTCTCTCCTTGAAAATAAATAAATTATAAATGCACCAGTGTAAGACATCACTTGAGGCTGGGCAGGAAGGTCATGCTAACTCAATCCCAGTCTGGCTGAGCTGAGCTGAGCCCTAGGTCACAGTAAGTGGGCCAACATCATAGTGTCCCTGAGGCTCCACCTGGACAATCTACTCTATAGCCCATATCCTACCTCCCAACAGAATGGTCCTTAATGGACTATCCATCCCTCACCATCAACCCTGCCTTCTAAATACACTGAATCCATCTCTTCTCACCTCCTCATAGCCCATCCCTCATCTTTCACTGGCTTCCCCAACTCTGCCTCCATCAATCTATTTCTGCACAATGATCTTTTGAAAGCAAGTCAGATAACATCACTAAGACCACAGTCCACCAGTGGCTCCATGTCCCTTGACCCTGAGGACTCCCTGGGCCTTACCTTCCTTACCTTCCACCCCCTTCTGGCCCTCTAGCCCTCAGAGTAACCACATAAGCCTCCCTGTTTCTTACAACAGGTCAGTTGGGAAACCTCCCCTGGCTGTCCCATTTGCCTGAGGTTCTATTTTTTCTTCTTTCTTTTTTTTTTTTTTTTTCGAAGTAGGGTCTCTCGCCAGGCTGACCGGGAATTCACTATGCAGTTTCAGGCTGGCCTTGAACTCACAGTGACCCTCCCGAGTGCTGGGATTCAAGGTATGTCCAGTTTTCTGCTTTGCACATTGCTCATGTCCCTCACTGGTTGCTTAACCCCATCCCCTAATTAACATACTTAAAATGGCATCTGCTACTCTCTCTTCCCCTTTCCTTGTTTTAAACACCCTACAGCACATGTGACCACCTGTCATTAAATGGGTCACTGCTTGTCCTCCAGCCTAAAAATGCTAGTCCATGAGAATTTGGGCTTTGACAGGTTTGGTCATTACTGCTTTCTCAGTGCTCAGCACAGTTTCTGCACATCATGAATGCTCAACAAATACTTGAGATCAATGCCTGGGGTCAAGCCCAGCACTGTAACAATAGTACTTGATGAATGAGAGAATGAACAAATGAATGACTGGACAATTAGGGATTGCTGTCCCTGACTCTCACTCCACCTCCAGACTCATCTCTTTTCATTTATTTCTTTTTTGAAAAATAGTTTTAGGGTTGGAGAGATGGTTCAGTGGTTAAGGCATTTGCCTGCAACACCGAAGGACCCGAGTTCAAATCCCCAGTACCCAGGTAAAGCCAGATGCACAGAGTGGCGCATACATCTGAAGTCCATTTGTAGCAAATAGAGGCCCTGGCATGCCCACTCTCTCTGTCTCTCTGTCTCTCTGTCTCTCTGTCTCTCTCTCTCTGCTTGCAAATAAATAAAAATAAAAAATATTTTAAAAATTTTTATTGGGGCTGGAGAGATGGCTCAGCTGTTAAGGCACTTGGCTGCAAAGCCTAAGGACCTGAGTTTGATTTCCCAGTTCGCATGTAAAGCAAGATGCACTAAGTGGTGCATGCATCTGGACTTTGTATGCAGTGGCTGAAGGCCTCAGGGCTGTCCATCACTCTCACCCAGTGTGGTCAGCAGCAGGCCTACGATGCCGGGGTTGGCGGCCAGTGCAGGGCCGATGCTCGGGTGGATGGGCACGTTGGCCAGCACGCGGGTCAGCTTGATGAGCGCCTCCTCGGCCTCTGAAGGTGACCTCTGAGCCTCGGGCTGGGCGGTGGGCACCTGGGAGTGCGCGTCCAGCTGAAAGAACATCTGGAAGAGCGCCAGCAGGGTCTCCATGCTCCCCTGCTCCCTGGAGAAGAGCTCCCGAGCATGGTTATTCTTCGCAGTCAGATTGCCAAGGATGAAAATGACACGAGTGACTAAATCCTGCAACAAATGGGAACCAGATTGCTGGGAAGAACAGTCATATTCCACTGATTCACAAGTTAATTACTAGTCAATGGGATCACATCTAGCTTCTACAAATGCCCCCAGTAGCTGATTCCCAAGGCGGGAACCAAAGAGACTAAAAGCAGCAGATGGTAATAAAATACAAACTGATGTGGTCAGCAAGGTCTGTGGGCTTCAGATCCCTGAAATTCCAGGTGGCCTTTTTTTTTTTGTTGTTGTTGTTTTTCAAGGTAGGGTCTCTCTCTAGTCCAGGCTGACCTGGAATTCACTATGTAGTCTCAGGGTGGCCTTGAACTCATGGCGATCCTCCTACCTCTGCCTCCCAAGTGCTGGGATTAAAGGCGTGCGCCACCACCCCCGGCTTTTTTCCTTTTTAATAAATTCCCTTAAGGGGGTAAAGGAAGGATGGTGGGAGGAGATTATGATCATTATGATTATGGTATATAATCTATATGTACGAGGCTGACAATAAAAAGTTTAAGAAAATAAAAATAAATAAATGCCCTGAGAAGTTAGTTGCATGGGCTAAGTGTGGCATGTATATCTAAGTTTTGACATGAATAGATTTCTTGAGTTTGCAAATCTTTTCCTAAAAGTTCGCCCCCTCTTGAAGCATTGAGCTATAAAACTCAAGCATCTCACAAAGGCAGACTGTTCCAGCAGGGTTTCTTGATTTACATACTCCTGACATTTGCAGACTAGTTCTGTATGTCTGCCTCAGGGTCTTTTCATGTAGCCCAGGCTGTCCTGGAACTTGAGACCCTCATGTCTCAGCCTCCCCACGTGAAAGTGACAAGTGTGCACCACCATGTCACACTCACATATGTTCACTATAAGGGTGTCTTGTACACTGTCAGGTGCGTAGAAGCACCTTATCTTCTACTTAGTAAATTCTAGTAGCACCTCACCATATGTGACCACCAAAATGTCTCCTTGGGCAAAATTTTCCCCAGCTGAGAACCACTGTGTAACACAGGGACACCACATTAAAGTAGTCAGCCTGGGTGGTGGCTTCGTAAGTGACACTTTTATAACTATTTGCTAAATTAGACACAGTTGTTTATGCACTTCTATGTGCATAAATCATATTTCAAAAAAAACTTTTTTTTAAATTCCCAAGGTGAGAGAGTTGGGTGTGATAGCCCACATGAGTTCCATGCCAGCTTGGGCCTGAGTCGCAGATGGCTTCTCATCTCTGAAACAAATTAGCTATCGGAAGCAGCTTCTGGGAGGAAAGCTTATAGGGAAAGTTTATCAGGGTGGAGAAAAACAGTCATCAGCTCACAACGTCACAAATCCACAGGGGGTTGGGGGGAGAGAGTTGAGGAAACTGTCTCTGAACACACAGTGGGCAGGAATAACTAACCTCAAGGTGCACCTGCAACAACACTCCTCCTCCAGCAAGGCTCTGCCAGCCAAGGAGCAGGTGGGAACTTAGTAATTGCAAACACCTGAGGTGATGGGGGATGTGTTACATTCAAACTTTCACAGCCTAGAAGAGGGTGAAGCCCTGTCCAAAGGTGGTGCACATCTGGGCTAGAGTGAGACCCTGCCTCAAAAAACAACAACAACAAAAAACCAACCAGCCAAACAGCAACAACAACAAAAAAACCAAGCTGAGCACACTGTTAAAGACATAAAAGCAATTATGGTGCCATTGGGCATGGTGGCACAGGCTTGTAATTTTGGTAATAGACAAGTGGAGACAGGAGAAGCAGGAGTTCAAGGTTATCCTCAGCCAGTTCCAGGAGGCCTGAGCTGCTTATATGAGACCCTGTCTCCAAATACAATCCCCCAAACCAATTATATTCTTGATTTCACAAGTGTGCAGATGATTTAAGATGAGTCTTGCTACAGGGTGGGAAAGAGGTCACCTGGGAGGAGCTGCTGGGGTGACACTTAGTGTGGCCCTTGGCTGTGGCTGCTGGGGGTGACAGTGTAGCCCTTGGCTGCTACAGAAGCTGCCACGGCCCAGAAGCTAGTGGGTGGGGTGGGATTTGAACCCAGGGTTTCTCAGGCTCTGAAGTCCTCTCCACACCCAGCCCTGGCTCCCACAGTGGGTGTCGTTTGGTTTCTCTCTTCTGTCTTGGTGGCTTGCAGAACAGTTAAGGGCCATCACCACCAGTGTGAAGTGTAAAATGTACCTGTGACATTCGTGTTTCTCTTGTAAAGTACAAAATGGCTAAAACACTTATTTTTAAAAGAAATAGCTAAAGGTTTGTTTTAAAACTGCTCACTTGAGTCTCTGTGTGTCATAAGGTCCTGACTATCTGGAAGAATTAAGTAACTAACAAGCTATTTCAGCTTCTGTAAAACGCTTACGC
>PVHP010050134.1:0-11916 GCA_004024765.1 Zapus hudsonius
CCAGGATGTACTGTTGCTGCTAGAACCCTGATCTTGTGGCTTTGGTCTTCTGGAAATGATCTACAGGAGGAATGTGGAAGGATTTGAAATCTCGGCCTAAGAGATGCCTCGCAGTGTTGTGAGTACAGCTTCATGGACCATTCTGGTCAGTTACAAGACCTGAATGTATTGAGAACTATGGACTGTGAGGTTTGGCTTACAAGGGTGAAAAAGAACTTGCTCAGGACTGTGCCAGAGGCAGTTTGTGTGAGAGGCTTGCTGCGCTCTGCCTGCCTGTGTCCTGGGAACCTGTGCAGGGTTGCTTTACGTAAAGAAGGACTGGTGTGAGCAGATGGAGATGGCACAGAAAGAAAGATCTTTGGGTCGAAACTGCTGCCCGTTCACCTGCAATTGTTTGAGAGATTACAACCACTGAGATCGGGCCAGCTGGTCTGCACTGGAACAACAGGAAGAATGCGGACTCTTTGAAGTAAGGGGCCTGAATGCTTTGATCCCCCCTGGATTAACAAGTTGGTAGCCCACCTGGTTCTGTGGAATGGAGATTGGTTAGAAAGAGAGGGTCATTGGATTTGCAACACAGTTTTGTTTTTGAAAAATGGCCATCGGCGTGTGAAGCAGATGTGCTAGGCTGCCTGCATGGAGCCCGATGGAGCCATGAGGATGAACTGTGGGTTGTAATGGAGACCCAAAGAATTCCAGGACTATGGATGGGTGCCAAGGCGAGCTGCCAGCACCAGATGATGTTTTCCCGGACTGTGAGTAGCCAAGCTGGAGGGGCGGAATTGAATCTCCAAGCGACTTGTGTTATTGGTTAGAATCATTGAACTTGGAGTTAGAGATTGATGGTGCCCTGTTTCTTTTAAATCTTGTATTGGTCAATCTGTTTTTGCTGTGCTTCATGTTTTGCATTGTGAATGTTCTGTGCCATTACGGGTTTATTTTTGATATTATGGCTCAATTGAAAGCCATGGGGACTTAAGAGTTGAGCTGAACACATTGCATTTGCATCATGTATGATTATTAGTTTGTGGGGGCCAGGGACGGACTGTCATAGTTTGATAAAGGTGTCCCTCACAAACAAATTAATGTGTTCTGATAGATCGATCCTCAGCTGATGGCAATTCGGGAATTAGAACCTCATTAGAGCTGTGTTATTGGGGGTGGGCTTATGGGGGTTATAAGCCAGCTTCCCCTTGCCAGAGTTTGGCACACCTTCCTGCCGCTCTTTGCAGTGCTGTGGCGGAGGTGATGTCCAGCCCTCTGCTCATGCCATCGTTTTCCCTGCCAGGATGGAGTCTCCGCTTGAGTCCGTAAGCCAAATAAACCCATTCCTCCACAAGCTACTTTTGTTTGGGTTCTTTCTGTGCAGCAACTAGGAAGCTGACCCCAACAGCCTCTCTCTAGCTTCCTAGCTTCTACAGACACTCAGTTTGACATATTCAAAGCTAGGATCTGCATAAAAGAGAACACATGCATCGCTTGCATTAAAATTTTTTTATAAGTATGAACTTTACTATATGAACAGTTTGCATGTTTGTGGTATTATCTCCAAGCTATTCTCTTTTGTTGTTTATTTGAGGTATGGTCTCATGTTAGTCCAAGCTGACTTGGAATTCATTCTGTAGCCCCAGGTTAGCCTTGAACTCCTGGTGATCCTCCTATGGCAGCCTCCAGAGTGCTGGGATTAAAGTCATGCACCACCACACTGGGCTTTAGTTATACTCTTACGTCATCTCCTTTTCCCACCCTCCTCTTTCCACTGAGGACCCTCCTCAGTGGAGTTATTGGTGCTCATCATGGGATCATAAAAACATCAGTTTGTCTCTGTTGTGGTGGTAGTATGGGGCAAGAATGCCTCAGAATACGGCTCTCCACCTTGCTACTGTTAAAATTTTTTCATCCCCTCTGCAATGTTCCCTGAGCCTTGGTGAGTATAAATCTACTTTAGTGTTGGGCTTTCTGAAACCTCTGTGTGTCTGCTTTGATTTGTTTTATTTATCACTATCTCTGTGGAGCTGGTTGTCAGGCAAGTGATGAGAGGAGCACTCATATTTAAACTTCTGTGATGTCTTAGGGGCCGCAGCAGATGTGATGGAAGTAGTTTGTCTCATGCTAGGCAGTCAGCTATCTTTTCTTTTTGTATTAATGGACCTAAGTTCTCCCCATTTTTTGCTGATATCTATTAAAAAAAAAAACAAATTGTTCTCTAACCAAGAGTGAGAGCATCATAGATTAAATGGGATAGGCATAGATATTTAAAAGACTTTTTGATTATTACAGCCACTCTTCTTAGCCAAAGACCAGTGGAACATCTCTCTGGATTCTATGACCATCATATCCATAGGATTCTAACTTGGGTCTCAGTACTGAGTATGATTTCTCTTCCACTGGGCAGGACTCATATCTGGAGAGCTGTTGATTGTCTGCATAGACTGGGTGTCATATTGCATAGGTATGTATACCTTGTGTGGCTGATTGCATGATTTGTTCACACTGTTGGTGATCATTATCCCCCAGCAGCTCACATAGCACTGTGGTAGAGATTTTGTGCTGTTCTAAAGCATCTATGTTCCAAAGTCCCTCTCCCAAACAAAATTCTATTCAGAGTCTAAGCTAAAAGGGATGTGAAGCCCTGCTCTTAACATGCCTTGTCGAAGCAGTGTCCTCTCTAGCAGCCAAGTCCAAAAACAAGATCATGGGGCTGGAGAGATTGTTCATCAGTTAAGGCATTTACCTACATAGCCTAGTGAGTTGGATTCATTTCCCCAGTACCCACATAAAGCCAGATGCATAAAGTGCCCCATGCCTCTGGCGTTTGTTTGCAGCAGCTAGAGGCCCTGGTGTTCTCTCTCTTTCTCTCTCTATCTCTCTCTCTTTCCCTCCCTCTCCTTCTCTCTCTCTTTCTGTCTTCTCTAAGTCTCTTTCTGCTTAAAAAAGGAATAAAATAAAATTTAAAAAATCTCCCCTGAGCAAACAGCTTTCTGTTCTGCTTTTTTTTTTGCTTTTACAATCTTTTTGCTAAGAAATTTTCTGTCTATACCCCCAAAATCATGTAAACTTAGAAACTTGTAGCCCACCAATAATGTATAGAACTCAAGATGACATCAAACTGCTCACCTAACAGTCTATAAAACCTCAAATTCCCCATAGCTAAGTGCTGAAGTAACTTGGAGTTTTTTATTCTCACTGACTTGAACTTGAGTTCCTGCAAGAACACTTTCAAGCACTTTGATGGCTAACCAGTAGGGAGTTTCCTTCTAATTACCAGAATATTCTTGCCAAGTTCTGTGTCCATGGTCCATGGTGTCTTACGCAATAGGGCCTTACCATTTAACTCTGGTAAGTAACCAAGCACTTGTATTTCTGAGCCTAGGTTACCTCAGTAAGATCTCCTGTCCAAAATCAGGTGGACAAAGCAAGAGAATGTGCCAAACACTGGCAAGGGGAAGCTGGCTATAACACCCACAACCCTACCCCCAACAACTTATCTCCAACTAGGATCCAATTCCAAAATTCAGAATACATAAGCTTATTGGGGACATCTGTATCAAACTACCACATTATGCCCCTTCCTCCCACTAACTGATAGACATACATGATGTAAAATGCTATGCATTCAGTCCAACTTCAAAAGTCCCATAGTTTTTATCAATTCCAATAATACTCAAACATCCCCATAATCTAAGGTCTGTTTACTGAACTGTAATACCAAAAAATTAATAATAATAGCACAAAGCAAACATTAACACTACAAAAGATAGCACTGGACATAGCAAAGACAGACTGAACCAATACAAGATTTAAAACAAACAGGGCAACATCAAACTCTGTAACTCCAACACCAGCAACTCTAACCAGTGACAAATGTCAGGTCCAATTCCACCCCTCCAGCTCTGCTACTCTCAGTCCCAGAACTCTTCATCTGATACTGGCAAGGGGACGCGGACTATAACACTCATAAGCCCCCCCCCCAACATATCTCCAACAAGATTCCAATTCCAAAATTGCCATCAGCTGGAGATCAAGCTTTCAGAACACATCAAGTTTATGGGGGTCACCTTGATCAAACCACTATAAATTCACTGTGATCTTCCTTTCTCAGTCTCTGGAGAGCTAGGATTATAGGCGTGAACCACTATACCCAACTTCCATTGATGGATTTATGTAAGTAAAATTTGAAAATTTCCTCTGTTATTTTACCCATTTCAGTATCCTCAGTAGTGTCAGGTTGGCCTTAAACTCATGACAATACTCCTCTGTCTGCCTCCTGAGTGCTGGGATTAAAGTCATGTGCCACTACACCTGCCTGGATTGTTTGTTTGCTTTTGAGATTAGGTATTCTTTGTGGTTAGGCTTGAACTGTTTGGAGATCCTCTTATCTCAGCCTATCAATTGCTGAGATTACAACAAGGTGCCACCACCCTTGACTTGCTCTCAATTTACTTACTTATTTATTTGAAAACTGGGAAAGATGGAGAAGAGAACAGACAGAATGGGCACAGCAGGGCCTCCAGTCACTGCAAATGAACTTCAGATGCAGTGCTACTTTTTACATCTGGCTATACATGGGTACTGGGGGAATCAAACCTGGGTGGTTAGGCTTTGCAGGCAAGTGCCTTAACCATTGAGTAATCTGTCCAGCTCCTAACTTTTTAAATATTGTTTTCATCTTTTACAAAAACGGCCCGGTTTCTATAAAATCAACATACTACTTTTTCCTCATTCTATATAAAAGTTTCAAAATTACAATTGATATTAATATGTAATAAAACTACATAAAAGCGTGTTTTTTAACATATATTGTCCATAATGTGTTCCATTATTTAGTGGCAAACAATGAGTTGTTGTCCCCAATTCCCCCTTCCCCAACCCCTATCAGCTGGATATCCTCCTCCGTGGGTTGTCTGGATCAGTCCTTGTGGCAGAGGACCCTGGATAGCCTAGTATTCAGCCTGGTTCTCCTGGCCCAAGTGTGTTGTTACTGAGGTGTGCCATGCCTCTGGATAGACTCCCCCACCACAGCTCTCACAATCTTTCCGCCCCCTCTTACACTCAGTTCTCTGAGTTGTGGTGGGAAAAGCATGTTTTAAAAAATATTTTATTTATTTATTTATTTATTTGAGAGAGTGAGAGAGACAAAGAGGCAGACAGAGAGAGAATGGGCTCACCAGGTCCTCCAGCCACTGCAAATGAACTCCAGACAAATGCACCACCTGCAAATCTGGCTTTATGTGGGTATGGGGAAATTGAACTCTGGTCTTTCTGCTTTGCAAATGCATTAACTACTAAGCCATGTCTCCAGCCCAAAGTTTAGGTTTTGATGTAGCTTTTTAATTTAAAATTAATTTTTTGGTGTGTGTGTGTGTGTGTGTGTGTGTGTGTACGATGGCACAAATGTGGAGGTCAGAGGCATCTATATTTCACTTTTTTTCCATTTCACTTCAAATAAATGCATTAGATCATAGATATATGTATCTCTTTGCATATGGCTTTACATAAGTTCTAGGGAATTGAAGCCGGACCGGCAGGCTTTGCTAGAAAATGCTTTTAATTGCAGAACCATTTCCCCAGCCACTATACTTTGTGTGTGTGTGTGTGTGTCTGTGTGTGTGTGTGTGTGTGTGTGTGTGTTTAGAATACAATTGATACAATTTATATATTATTGATATAGTCTGTATGCATTGGTGATATATAGACAGAGCACTCCTCAAAAATCACTTTTAAAAATCTATTTTGAGCCGGGCGTGGTGGCGCATGCCTTTAATCCCAGCACTTGGGAGGCAAAGGTAGGAGGATCACCACGAGTTCAAGGCCACCCTGAGACTACAGAGTGAATTCCAGGTCAGCCTGGGCTAGAGTGAGACCCTACCTCGAAAAACCAAAAAAAAAAAATCTATTTTGTGCTGAGTGTGGTGGCAGATGCCTGTAATCCCAGAATTGGGGAGGTAGAGGTAGGAGAATCACCATGACTTCGAGGCCACCCTGAGACTACATAGTGAATTCAAGGTCAGCATGGGCTAGAGCAAGATTCTACCTCAAAAAACCAAAACAAATAAAAATCTATGTTGCTATCTTTTTGTTGTTGTTGTTGTTGAGGTAGGGTCTCATTCTAGCCATGCTTGCCTGTAATTCACTATATAGTCTCAGGCTGGCCTCAAACTCACAGAGATTTTCCTACCTCTGCCTCTTGAGTGATGGGATTTAAAGGCATGCACCACCACATCCAGGTGTTGTTATATTTCTATTTTTACATAGTAAAGTGTTTCTGTTTCTATTTATTTTTTCATTTTATCATTTTATTTCTGATTTAATTCAATCTTTTGAATATGGATGTAATTCAAAAGAGAGTTAAAGATGGGGGGGGATGTGATTCAGAGGTAATAAAGCACTTGATGGCCTGGGTTCTATCCCAAGCCTGGGAACAAATGTCTATAGTCCCTTCACAAATTTGACCGTTACTTGTTATATGTCCTTTCAATATCTGATCCTTGCCTTTCTCTCTAGACTTATCTTCCACTTGTTCGGTGTGGGGAACAACTGTAGGTTTAGAATTTGCACTTTACCACTATTCTCCAACAATGGATACTTTGCCCACCATCTACTAGCTGCTTCTCTGTTCTCTGGCTTCTGTACTTGCAATAATTGCCATCTCATTTTTCTTCCATAGCAAAGTTGATCAGGGAGAATGTTAGAAGCCAATGGTCTCCCAGGACATATTGTCCAAAATTGAGGCCTTTAACTTTTTTTAAAGAATGCTGTAAGTTGATTCTTACACATAAAATGGAGAAGAATGAGGAAACAAGTAGGGCTCAAGATCAGACTATATGGGTCTAGTGGTGCCTGCCTGTAACCAAAGTTACTATAGAGGCTGAGGCAGGAGGGTTACACTCTAGATTTCACAATTTAGAGACTCTGTTTCAAAGTAAAATGCATTTACTAAAATAAATAAGTATAATTAAGGGTAGAATGCTTGCTTATCATGTGTAACGCTGTAGGTTCAATTCTCAATATTAAGAAACAAATAATAGTCAGGTGTGCTGGCACACACCTTTAATTCCAGCAACCATGAAGCAGAGGATCGCCGTGAGTTCTAGGCTACCCCAAGACTACATAGTGAATTCCAGGTCAGCCTGAGCTAGAGGAGACTCTACCTTGAAAAAATGACAACAACAACAACAAAAAACCCTGCTGATTTAGTAGCCAAAGATGGCTATATTTTCCCACCCATGTGTAGAGGACCGCATTCCTAAAGTCAGAATTACCAGCACCGCAGGTTCCTGAAGGCTCTGAAAAGCAACTTGGGTATTCTACCTGCCTATCTACCATCGTACTAAATTAAGTGTTGCCAACCTCCTCCCAGCTCCCCCAAAAGTCTGTGCTGGATCGCCTGTCTTTCATCATCTTAAAGGCAGGAATCAGGTTAATTCATCTTCACTGGGCCAGCGCTCAGCGGATGGGCTCCAGGGATTATTTGACCCACCCTAGGGGTATTTCCTGGAGAAGATTCCTTCGGCTTTCCAGGGCCTTGCCTCACTCCCCAGCCCGTTGGCAGGAAGGCCCCGCCCCTACGAATTCCCTCCCTCCCACGAAACCACGCCCCTCATACTAGCCACTCCCCTTCTATTAAGCCCCGCCCCTCCTTTAAGGACCCCTTGCTGCCTGCTAAGAGTTTGAAGCCAAACTGGATTTTTTTTCTCCTTCCCAAGGCGGGAACCGGTTGTGTGCGAGGAGTCGTGCTCTACGTGCCATGTGATTGGTTGTTATCTCTAGATCCCGCCCCCCGCGTGCCGATGGCCAGCTGGGATTGGAGGGGCTGGCGGCGCGACCCCTGCGTCCAGAAGGAAGCGGACTGTGTGGGGTTGTGCCAACCGGCTGGGCGGTAAGTGCCTGCGGGGCCCAGAGCGGGGCTGCGAGCCAACGAACGAGCGTGAGAGAGGAACTCCGGGTGCGGGCTGAGCGAGGCTGCGGCGGCGTGGGAGCAAGTCGGCGCCGGGAGGACGGGGTCCGCAGGTAGCCGAGTCCCCGGCCCGGGGAGGCTGTGCGGGAAGCGGGGAGGAGGCCCTCGGCCGGCTGCGCCCGGTCCGGCTCGCAAAGCCTCCCGGGGAGCCTGGCGCCCCGGAGCCACCCGACAGTGTCCCTAGAAAGGGCCCGGTTCAGGGTTCGTGCTGGGGGTCTGCTGGCCTTTGGGTCCGGATTTTCGGTGTTTTCGTGGTCTCCTTTTCTCTCCCCGGGAACTGCCCCGAATCCCCAAGGTCCTCCCATCTCCCTCGGCGTCACTGCGGAAAGACACGGGGCAGGGGCCGGGCATCGAGGCCAGAGTTCCCAAACTATTTTCTCATAGCATCTCCTGCCATTTTACAGAGCCGCCCCACCCCCCTTGAAAACATTTATACTTAATGAATTTTCTTGGTTTTGGACCATTTGGCTGGGGTGTAGTTCCAGCTCTCCATTTACTGGTTGTTTGCCTTGGACAAATTTAAATTTCTTAATGGACTTTGTCAGTTTCCTCATCTGTAAAGTGGAATAAAGAGTAATAATGAGCCTAATAGGATATTAAGGATTATTTAAACTACGTTAATAATGTATAGTGTTTAGGTCAGCACCTGGCACATAGTAAATGAACAGTATATGCTAGTTTTTGTTAGTTTTTGCCCTCTGTGTCTTCAGGGTCCAGAAATAGACACTCTCACCTTTAGCATGTCTCTGATACTCTCCCCCACCAAGGCTCTCACAATCTTTCTGCCCCCTCTTCCACTCAGTTCCCTGAGTCATGATGGGTGAGTATTAAGGGTGCATATTGTTGAGGTCTTAAGGGCCTCTGTATTTCTGCTTTAGGTTGTGTTGAAGATCTTTGGTGTCTGTCTTGCTGACTTATCCTGGGTTGACTGATTGACTGTGGTTATAGGTCTCTTGCTTATCCCACCATTCTCTGTGGGGTTCCATGTGGATCCTCTATGGTAGGTCTGGTGTGGCTCATCTCTTCACAGGATGTCAGCTATTGGCTTGTTGGTAGGGTTGGAGGATCCAAATCTCTCTCACTGCATTCTGAAAAATACAAACAGAATCTACATCGGAGAGCGAGATCAGTATAGGTTAACTGAGATAGATACACATTTCTGAATTGGCTAGATTCTATTGGAGCCTCTTTGTAAATCACTTGTATAGTGCCTTTCTCTTTGGGGTCCCAAGATTTTGGTTCCCAGTGCTTTTCATCCTGAGCCCTCAGTTCCAGTTAAAAACTTTAGTCACTGAGTGGATTACTTGGCAAAATTAAAAGCTGTTGATTGCCTCTCCTAGGCTTCGGCTCCTCCATTGCACAAGTGTTCACTTGGTTCACTGTTCTCTCCCAGTAGACAGTGTGTTCAGCCTACTCATGGTGGCAGATTACGTTTCATGCCAGTGGTCTCTGTTTACTCCAGCTGTTGTTGACCAGCTTCCCCTGGCAGCTTATGCAGTGCCTTCCAGTACTACACTAACTACCATCTGGGGGCTGGTTACCATTCCGAACCTGGAAGGGTCTCTCGATGCTGATCGATGGCATTCTGTGGTTTCTTCAGCAACAGGATCCTACCTCAGGCCTGGGGTGGGTATTCAAGAGCTTTGACAGAATCCTGTCTTGTTTTGGGGACCTCATGGGTCACATTGTTTAACAGCTCAGTGAGGCAAGGAGCCAGTGACTGGGACCAGGAGTTTCCAGAGTGATCAGTTTTTCATGGGCTTAGACTTTCTCCCCTTCTATTCACAGCCCCTCTTGCCAGATGACGCCCACTATGTGAGGATTTTATGATTTTGAACCAATTTTGGTTTAGCTTCATGTTTAAGTCATCCCCTCGGGTTAGTGTACTTTTGATTCCTTAGTACCCACATAAAGCCAGATGCACAAAGTGACACATACATCTGGAGTTCATTTTCAGAAGCAAGACGCCCTGCCTGGCACACTCAGGCTCGCTCACTCACTCTCTCAAATAACTAAAATATTTTTTAAAACCCCTTTATGCTAAGATCAATAGGAAGTGCTTAAATATTTTAAGTAGAAGAAGAAACATGGTCAGATTTGTATTTGAGAAATCAACTCAGGCTATGGTGTAAATAACAATTTCAAAAAAATGAAGAGTGGTTATTTGAATATACTTTCCATGAATTTTTTTTTAAAGTTTGTGTGTGTGTGTGTGTGTGTGTGTGTGTGTGTGTGTGTGTGTGTGTAGGTGTGTGTAGGGGGCATACCAGGGTCTCTTGCTGCTGCAAACAAATGTTCATCTAGCTTTCTATGGGTAATGGGGGATCTAAGCCATTTCCCCAACCAACATGAAATCTTGATTTCACTACAGAAATCTCTCAGATACATACTATGTTTCCACTACTACACTGTTTTGTTTGAGAATATCTTACTGTGTAGTTCAGGTTGGATTCAAACTCTTGATCCTTAGCATCTCATAGTAATGGGATTAGAGATATGTGTTATTTTGAAACTTTCTATAGCCATTTCGTTAAGTTTCTGAAATGCAAATTATCATGAAGTCCAAGTATTTTTAAAACTTTTTTTTTAATATTTTTTATTTATCTGCAAGCAGAGAGGAGAGAGACAGACAGAAAGAATGGGTATGCCAGGACCTCCAGCCACTGCAAACGGACTCCAGATGCATACACCACTTTGTGCATCTGGCTTTACGTGGGTACTGGGGAATGAAACACAGGCTGTTAAGCTTTGCAGGCAAGCACCTAACTGCTGAGCCATTGCTTCAGCCCTATTTTTAAGAACTTAAAATTGACAGTTTTGATACATGTATGTAATATGCCCACACATATTTAAAAATATTTCTATTTACAAGCAGAGAGAGAGATAGAGGAGAGACAAAATCAGAATGGGTCACCAGGGCCTTCAGCTGCTGTAAAGGAACTTCAGATGCATGCATCATGTTGTGCATCTGGCTTTATGTAGGCACTGGGGAATTGAACTTGGGTCATTAAGGCCTTGCAGGAAAGCTCCTTAACCACTGAGCAGTCTCTCCACCCCATATGTAGGTGTAGGACATAATAATATAAGAATATATAACAGAGTACCTGCCCTAGTGAGGAGACAGAGTGACTCAGGGAGAGACTACTGACTCATACTCTTAATCTATATATAAATTTAAAAATTTCAAAACTAGGATCTGCATATGAGGGAGAACATGCGGCATTTTTCTTTCTGAGCCTGATTTATCTCAGTATATTTTCTAGATCCATTTTCCTACAAATATTATAATTTTCCTTAACAGCTGAATAAAACTCCATTTATGAACTAAATCAGTATCCATTCAGTTGCTGGATACCTAGGCTGGTTCCATTTCCTAACTATTGTAAAAGGAATAGTTATAAACATGGATGAGCAGTTATCTGTATAATAAAGTGTAGAGTCTTTAGAGTATGTTTCTAGGAGTGTGTATAGCTGGGTCATAAGGTAGTTTCTCAAAATATTTTAGCTCTGTGAGAAACCACACTGAATTCCATAATGTTGCACCAGTTTGCACTCCCACTCTCACCTTCACTGCATTTGTTATCATTTGATTTCTCCATGGTAGCCATTCTGTCAGATTAAATCTCAGTAGTTCTGATTTGCATTTTCCTGATGGGTAGGGATGTTGAACACTGTTAAAAAAATATTTGGCCAATTTTATTTTTTTTGGGCACTCTGTATTCAGTTCCATAGCCTTTTTTTTTGATTGGGTTGATTCCAGAGGTTTTTTTTTTTTTTTTTTTTTTTTTTTTTTTTTTTTTTTTTTTTTTTTTTTTTTTTTTTTTTTTTTTTTTTTTTTTTTTTTTTTTTTTTTTTTTTTTTTTTTTTTTTTTTTTTTTTTTTTTTTTTTTTTTTTTTTTTTTTTTTTTTTTTTTTTTTTTTTTTTTTTTTTTTTTTTTTTTTTTTTTTTTTTTTTTTTT
>PVHP010050135.1:0-11889 GCA_004024765.1 Zapus hudsonius
GTCAGGCTAAAATGGGCACTGGGGAATTGAACCCAGGGCCTTAGGCACTGGAGACAAGTGTCTTGACCGCTGAGCCATCTCTCCAGCCCCTAGAATAGAATTTTGAGTAAAAAACTTGGGGAAAAATGTTAATGGAATTTTTAGTTCACATATATCACTAAGACACTATGATAGTTAATTTTATACAGTTCCCAGACATCACTCAAATTAATAATCACTAGTGCTTATGCAGTTCTGAGACATCACTTGAAAATAATGACAGCTTTATGAATATGCATAAGTTCCAGGACTGTTCCAAAGACTTCAGTGTACTAAGAAGTAATTCTTATAACCCTGGAATAAAGTGTATTACCGGAGGATCACAGCTGAAGCTGTTCCTGAAGGCTTAGGCTGCAAAATTATTTCCAAATTACTTCTCTATAATTCTATACACACATACAATGACCTTGGTTATCTAGTCTCCTGGAACATGCAGATTCAGACCAAATGAGAAAAAAAGGGGCTTAGAAGAGCCCCTGAGATAACAGTTTATCATCTAATACAAAAAGTGGTAAACCAGGGAGGACCACAGCAGAACAGCCCGCCATTGGCTGCTATTCCCAGAGGGTCAGAGAACTTGGAAGCCCCAGCAGATCAACTCCATCACCAGCGTGCACTACAAGATAGCATGATGATTAATATCCATAAGGGAATGCTTAATCATAGCGAAAAACTTCATGCTCTCTGTAGGCTCCTGAGTGCATATCCCATTTGAAAATTCACCAGTCAGTGGCTGCCTTTTCTGTTATTCTATCCTGCCTCAAATCTACCCCAAAGTACTTAAGATGTAATGGTTTTCCTAAACACTTTTCAGAATGACACATTTTTTCATGGATTTTGAATAGCTGACATTTTAGATTGTTAATGCTTTTCCCATTACCTTCGATTCACTATTGCTGTCTATGATTCAATTTCTATGCATTGAAATAGGCTGGAAATTTCCAAATCCAGACCTTATAGCCACATCTGGAAAATCCTGTAAGAAATCCAGATGCATGGTACTGAACATGCTCCCAGACGCTACAGACTTTCATTCCAAGTCATTACAAATGGTCAGAGGAATATACAGAAGTGTCCCTTACCGTTCGCCTGTATATCCTGGACCACAGTGACATTGGCCTGTGGAAGCATCACATGTCCCTCCATTGTGGCACTGGCATTCCTGGGAACAGTTCTTTCCAAAGCGGCCCTCAGGGCAAGGCTGACCACACACTGTGCCCTATATCCAAAGAGACTTGGAAAATTAGATAGGCCACCAGCCAGAGCTGAACCAAAGGGGTAAGAAGAAAATGGAGGAGATGAAAAGGAAAGGAGCAAGGTTATGGGAAAATTAGATTAAGGGCATTTTCAAATCTAGTTCGTCATCTTTGAAATGCTAGAAATTTTAAATCAACGCATTGACTTGGTATGCCCAAATCTCAAGATACATTCAAAGACAACAGAATAGTGATCCTTTAAAAAATCATATTAAAAACTGAAGCAGAAGATAAAGTTACATCAAATTATTACGGCAACCTAAGGAATTTATAAATCCTCCTAAGTGCTCCTCCCTATGCCTTACATGTGCAATAAGTCAACCATACTTACTGAGCATCCGTTACTTAAATAGCAACATCTGGCACAGCTGGGACAACCAAATGCTTTACCACATGTTCCACATTATCTCTGGCTTCAATTCTTAGCTATGACACAGCATAATATTGAAATTTTGTTTCTATGAATTAATAATTACATTGCCTAAGAAATATTCCTATAGGTATCAACTTGTTTTTTTTTTTTTCAGAAGGAAAAAAAAAAGACATTTTCAGTAGGTTCAATAGCATTTCTGAGCTAGGAGCAATAGAAAAACTTATTTCCTGAGGAGAAAACCCAAGTCAGTAACTTGGACATTTCCCCTCTCCCTTGAGGCTGTCCATCTTGTAAGCGGTCATATTTATTTCAGTCCCATGCAGATAGCAGTAAACTAGCATCCCAATAAGTCAAGAAAATACTCTGCTATTTTCTATTCCACTATGTAAATAGCTTGGGCCTGCAGCTTCTGACTTATTGGAGTTATAATTATTATAGTATTGATTGGAGTTATAATTAGAACAAACATTTCCCACCTAAAAGGAATTTCTCTAATGATTTTCAGTCAAAGCTGTTGCTTTTTCCTGCCACCCCCCCCCAAAAAAAAAGATTGTGAGCACACTGAAATTGGAAGCTAGCAAACACCAGATGGTTTTGTAAATGTTTATTCTGGAGAGCATAAGAAAATACATTTCCTCCAAATATTGGCTACCCACAAAGGCAGTTGGTGAGCTAATTAAGTCTTCTCTAGTGGTTTCTAGCTATCCACAAACAGGGAAAGTTCACCCACAGGCTCTTGGAAATGAAAAAGCCTTTAAGAGATGATTGAAATTAACACTTAATTGAGAATGAGCTATGTGCCAGGCAGAGTGCTAAACACTGAGATTCAAAGATGAGGTACCAATGCCTAGTTCACTCACAGGAGACGATGGGAAAAGCAGCACTGCATGCTCCATTCTAGAACAGCCTACTAGACTTAGTGCAAGGTAGTAACATAACTGTGGTGGTGTAAATCACATGGCCCCATAAACTCATGTGTTTTCAATGCACGGTCACCAGCTGGTGGAAATTTGGGAGGTAGAGCTTTGCTGGAGGAGGGGGGTTGCTAGGGGCAGGCTTTGAAGTGTTAGAGTCCAAGTGATGGCCAGTCTCTGCTCTTCCACCCTTTCCCTGCCATGCTGGAACTTCCCCTGGAGGCAGTAAGCCAAAACCCATTCCTCCCATCAGCTGCTTCTAGTCCCTTTTGTCTCAACAACAGACAACAGAGGGCCCCTGGGTGGTGAGCATTGAATCTGGTGCAAATTCTCATTCTCTCAGAACCTGACTCTATCCATAATGGCACCCAATAAGCTCTAGGCGTGCTATTGAAATGTTGAGTATGAATAAAGACTAATGTGAGCCAGCAGCCTTAAGGATGACATTTTTTCTATTAGTTGAAATATACATAAGTGGATGTATGATAAGAATAAGAGTTCATCGCTAGAAAACAACTAAGTCAATTTACACAAATAAAATGCTGTCAAGAAGCACTCTAAGTGGGAAGCTCGGCTACCCACAGAGGAAAAAGTGACTGAAGCTTTCATTAAAAAACATCTGTTAAGACCCAGAGTCCAGAGGAAGTGGTGGAGGGCAGGCTCCAGTGGGCTCTTGGAAGGATCCATCTGTCTACCTCCTGGAATTATAGTCCAAGGCTGTGGTTACCACAATCCCATATTATAACCCAACAGATGAGAAAGAAAAACCTCAGGGTGAGGCAACTCCATGGATAATATCTACACTACAGTCCTAGAGATGAAATGCCTGAAGTTTCTCATCCAAAGAGCATGGAGCTCTCTGAACAGTGCCACTCCAGTAAAATCCTTCCCCTTCCCAAGAACCAGGCAAGGATGAGAAATAGCCAAACGTGGGATTAGGAGCTGAAAGAAGAAAATGAGCCAGAGATAATTGAGCCCTCCTACCTCAGGCAACTTAGAAGTATTATGTGGTATTCAGATGTAATAAAAGGCAAAAGAGGAGCATAGCATATGACAAGCTTGGTTTACTTCCATCCACGGTACCAGCTCAGTCTTCTTCAGTGGCTTCCTTTCATCCTCAGGCCCTCAGTGAAAGCCCATCATCTGACTCCAGTTCCTTATTGAGTTCCCCCACACCTTGCTTCTGGAATCTGATTTTGTCTGGCCAATTCACCATTTTAGACCCTCACCATTGGTCCAATAGTCATTGTACGCTTGTCTCTGTGGTCCTGACGTCTTAAATTCTCCCTGACTCCCTAAGACCCTCCATGGAAAGTGGGCTCCTGATCACAATAAAGAATAATTCCAGAGTGGAGGAGAGATGGCCCAGCGGTTAAGACGCTTTACTACAAAGCCTGATGACCAGGGTCCGATCCCCCAGTACCCATGAAAATCCAGATGTAGAAGCCCTGATGCACCCATTCTCTCTGTGTCTCTTCTGTCTTTTTGCTTGCAAATAAATAAATAAATAAAATTTAAAAAATAATTCCATACCCGTTCTACCCCCATATCTAGATGTGGACATTATGGTTTAGGTGAAGCCTAGATAGTTTCTGGCTTTATGTGTACAGGTTATCGATGTTGGTGTGTTTAACATGACAGTGACAAATATAGATCTGGACTCAGGGCAGGTAAGAGCAACATTTGGGCAAATCAGCAAGTGATAGCTAAAAACACTGGTCTGTATGAGATTTCCAAAGAGGGATCACAGGAAGAGAAGAAAAGAAGTTTAAGGCTGAAGTCTGCAAATGTATTGAAGTGGTATGCATAAGAAAGGAATAAGAGACATGAGAAAAGAAGAGAAAGAAGAGAAGAGAAGAGAAGATGGGGAAAGAGCTTTTAAGAGAAGATGACAAAGAGGTTAAGGCGAGGTGGGTGGTGACAAGGTCAAAGTTTTCGAGAGGTGTCACAGAATAAAGACAGAGGAGACCCAGTGGGTCTAGTAGTGAAGAAGTCACTTGAATCTCTGCAAGGAAAGCTTCAATTCTCTAATGAACAGATAGACAATGTGCTTTAAACTGCTTTTTTGAAGTAGACTGTTACAAAGGAAATACACTTTCCTTCAAGCAGACAAATGTACAAACCAAGTCAGAGAGGTAAGATAAGAACCAATGTCACTTCCTGGTTTCATTATCTAATTAGTAATGCTTTGGTATTGCATATTCCACATGGTGCTAAGCCTATGAAATTACTGTGTAATGACAAGGTATCATGGTCAGAGAATGGAAAGGGTGAGAAGTCACAGTTTCCTCTAGCACACAAAAGCTCTGGGAGGTTCTGCAACATTTGGTATGTGTGGTTTGCTACAAAGTATCTTCCTATTTATGACCACATTACTTCTTTCACATAACTCGGATTCTACTGAGAAGAATGTTCTCAGAGAACAATAGCAATCCATGGTCAAAACTGTGAAATGTTTAGTGCATAACTCCAGTGTTTATCAGCTCTAGCTGTCATGTGTGAAACCAGATATTTGCATCGTTTTTGCCTTGAGGGGCAATGCAGAGCAGATGGTCGTTATCTTTATCATGAGGATTGTTTGGTACACAACAGGCACACCTATAAAACAAAAGCAGCTTTTACCTTCTCTGAACTGAAGGGTTTCAGAGTTTAAATATTGGAGTCTTTCCTGTGTGGAAATCATAGCCCTCAATGCTACTTTCTTTTACGCTAAAATAGCCCTCATAATATTTGCTAGAGTGCTGGAATGTGTGGTTGGGGGCAGAGCTGGGGGTGGGAAAGATGCTTACCATCCAGCCAGAAGGGCAGGAGCACTCTCCAGTGACGTGATGACACACTCCTCCATTTTGGCAAGGACATCTCTGCTCACACTGAGGGCCATGTTTTCCAGGGGGACAAAGATCCTCACAACTAAGGGATTTAAGCGCAACAAAAAGACTTATTTATATGATTACAAAATCCTCAGAGGAAATATTACCCAGAGCCCTCAAACACGCAAGCTTTCCTCATTCTAAATTCACTTAATCAAGAACATTAATCATGTTGGTTGAAAGTGTCTTTGATGGGTCATTCAGTCTGGCCCTTGGTTTAGGGGGACTTGAAGGAACAGGAACCATTTCAGTTGGATCATCTGTCCTAGCTGCGAGCTCCAGGAAAGAGTGGCCACACAAATGACAGGAAGTTTCTCTGGGATTCTTCCAAAGCTCTTGTGCCACAGGTAGGTCTACCTTGCATGCTTGTTTGCACCTCTGAGAGGATCCAGATGTGGGTACATGTGCCCTCTGGGCTCACAGTCCTCATCAGCTTTCAGGCTCTGTCTCCTGACCAGGAAGTACACTTTCCTTTAATTCCATTGTTATATGGATGTCTCTGCTAAGCCTTTGTCGTTTTCATCCTATGAAATTGCTCCAAGTTTTCCCATATTCCTATTTAATTTTGGCCTTGATGAAATCCCATAAAAGTGATATTAACAATTAAACAGTTTGAGATAATCATCTATTCTTCTGAAAATCAGCACTTTCTAGGCTAACTCGTTTTTTTTTTTTTTTCCTTAGCTCTACTTTGTAGACATTAACACTGTCGGCAGGATGTATTTACCCAATCAGCTACATTTTTTCCAAGTATTAGTTTTATGATTTACAAGTGTAATTTTCCTAGTAAAGAAATAAGATTTCTCTTTCTTTCTTTCTTCCTTTTTTTTGGCCAGTTCTGCCTCTTACTGTGTTTGCTAATAGAAGCAAACCAAAGAATTCCCTTCCCACAAAATAAAGTTGTGGAGGCTAAGGAGTTGCTCAGTGTTCTCTGGAAAGATGATCCCTGTGCACATATCCCCACAGATGGGATGCATGCGTTTTCATATTCATCATGGAATATGTGGTCCATGTGCATTAAATAACCCAGCTAATCTTGCATGACTGTTGTCATGTACAATGTGCAAGCATCTCCATCCTCTTCCTAAGGTTCTGAACCTAGCCAGATTGATCCAGTTCCTTAATTGCCACAAAGAGCAGAACCAACCATCAGCACAAGGTGAATGGAATTGTGAGATTCCTACCAAAAACCCAAATGTGCCATAGTAACCCCTAAATTCTCATACCATTCAGCCTCACCAAAGGTCAGCCTGGATGCTGCTTCTTAGAACTCAGCAGGACTCTGGCAATCAGCAGGAGGCCTTCGTGGCCATTCCTGCTTGTCCCTCCATCTGGGCCTGCACCACAGACCCAGCAGTAGCCCAGGCCAGGAGCCCATGAAGAGCGTGGGGGAGCCCCGACCTGATGCCCCACAGTACATCACTCACAAGGCTCCGGTGTACCCAGGCGAGCATCCGCATTCCCCTGTGATGTGGTCACAGGTGGCTCCGTTCTGGCACTGGCATCTCTGGTGACAGTCATTACCATAGGTGCCCTGGTCGCAGCGCTCCTCGCAGCGCCACCCGCGGAAGCCTGCAGCGCAGTGGCAAGCCCCGGTGATGGGGTTGCACAGGGCCCCGTTCTTGCACTGGCACCGGCTGCTGCAGTGGGGTCCCCAGTGCTCACCATCGCAGGCTGCAGTTGAGAAACAGAGAATGGCATCGGGGTATCAATGTGGGCATGCTCTTCAGAGCCAGCTTCCCGCTCCCAGTGCTGAGGACAGATGCAGGACAGACCCTTCTTTAGCTGGGCACCCCGGCTCCAGCAACAGCCCAGTCCCCGTTCATCCATTCCATCACTCCGCTACCCAAGCATCTCCACATTTTCCTACCCCATGCTGCAACCTTAGGGTTTGTTCCCTAAACCCAGAGTGTGGAATTCGATGTGGCCAGAGCCAAGGCTGAGCCTGCAGAAGTTGCCCAGGGAAGAGTGGGGGAAGGAGGTTGGCAGGGAATGATCAGCTCGTTCAGGGATTCTGATGTATGCTAAGGGCTTGGATCACACCTTGTAGACAAGGGAAGACTGCAAGCAAAGAGGAATGGAACCGGTTTTCCTCTTTAGTACGAGGGAGGGGTTGATAAGGTGAGGCAAAGCAATAGAGCAGGACCAGGACCGTAAGATGGGGTCTGGACCCCAAGCAGTGACAGTAAAGAGCAAGAGGCCACCCGAAGCAGGGCCATCAGAGAGCAGAATGGCGCAGCTACAGTCTGTTTTCTTCTGGATTCTTTTTTCTGTTTTCCTCTTGTGGTCTGATTCCATAATAGATCAAAATAGAAGTTACTGAGTAATTCCAATTACCTCCCAAAGAAAAGACAGGATAAAAATGGACCGATATCTTTAAAGACTGGCCTATTTAAAAAGTGGGACTAAGCTAAAACTGAAAATGTACAGCAATTCAAAAGACAATGGACACACAAAGGTAGAAGAAAGGCAGAAAATAGCATTGAAAAGATGGATTCAAAGTGAAACTCCAGTAAAAAGAAGGGCAGCTGCAAGGCAGAAGTCAAGGAGCAGGAAAGTAGGAGCAAAAGAGAAAAACAGAACATCCCAGCCGTTCCTAAATACTAAGAAGAGTGACAAAAGGCACCCCACTCAATTCAGAGCACCCAGCCTGAAGTGTATGCATTTATTCATTAGTTACCATAAAAAAGATCACTACAGAATATGTACCCTACCAGGAGCTCTTAGGATAAATTGTTAGGGAGATCAAAAACTTTGTAAATTCTCCAGATCTGGAATTACAATTGTGAAAACCAGTAACTCCAGATCTAACACAAACTGCTGTTTAGAAATGCAGGAACTGTCTTCCGATCTTAGAGTTTATCTTTTATTTCATAATATCCAAAGGTTTAAATAATTCTGCTTTTAATAAGTATGGTTTTGGTCTTGTTAGTATTTTAATAAGCACACTTTCACAGAATGGAAAACAATGAGAGAGAATTATTGAACTTAAAGCAGGTGAAGAAACCAATTACCCAGGAGCTCAGAATTTTCTTTCACAGAAATAAGATTAGTTGGTAATTCCAAAATGGGACTGAAAACTCATTATTATTCATTGGTGGTTTCTTCATTGCTTATAGATATGGACATGTGGGTATTTTCAAATTACAGCTTTTAGTCTAGGATCTTAAAAGGAAAAAACACATTTTAAAAATGTACATGGTGTGTTGCTTTATATTATCTTAGTTATCCTAGATTTAGAAAAAACACCATATTTTAAAATCTCTCCAAAATAAATTATTTGTAACTTGTTCCCTAGTTCATCAGTCATTGAGAGTAAGGAAAATTAAGGGTGGGGAGAAGGCTCAGTGGGGAAGAGCACTTGCTATGTAAGAATGAGGACCCCAATTTGATCCCCAGCACCCACATTAAAAGCCAGCTACAGTGTAACCCCAGTGCTGAGAGAGGGCAGAGACAGGAGGATTGCTGGAGCTCACTGGGGATCCAGTCCAACTGAAAAACTGGGGTGAGCTCTAGGTTCAGTGAGAGACTCTGACTCAGGGAAATAAAGTAGAATAGTGACAGAGGATTACATCTTACATCTTCCTCCACAAATGTGCATACAGGGTGCATGCCATACATACACCCTGCACAAAATAAAAGTAAAAAGTGCCCTTTTCCTCTGTCATCATCCAGGGAAACTCAGCCCAGTTCCTCTCCTCTCCTCTGTTCTTTCCTCTCCCCTCCCCTCTTGTCTCTCTCTGTCTCTCTGTCTCTGTCTCTGTCTCTCTCCCTCCTACAAATGATCATAGTCGTGACACATGAAGGCAACTTTGAGCAGTTCCTCTACACACCACATGCCTTGATGCTTTTACTTCCTCAAAAATGTATTCACCTCCATTCATCTTTTTGCTAAACCCTTTCCAAAGTTTCTGTATCTCTCTCAGGTTCCATGAGCCTCAGATAGTGAATTAAAGACCTGCTCGCTCTCATTCTCAAAGTCTGTTGATAGATATAAAAGGCAGTTTTAGCTGATTACCTTAAAAAGGTTATCAAGATTGTGTCAAAAGCATTTTTGAAACTCTGAAGGATTAGTGCAGAGGGTTCCCCACCATTGAAACTCTGTGATAAGAGTGGATCCTAAGCACACATGTTTTTCAAAATATGTTTTATAAAATCAGGAAAGTGGTAGGAAGACATAGAGGTGCTACAGGAACTGCCCCCATCTCTCCCCTCCATGACCCTTCTCTACATCTTATTCAACAGCTTCCCAGCAAAGGAGAGAGGAGAGAGGAGAGAGGAGAGAGAGAGAGAGAGAGAGAGAGAGAGAGAGAGAGAGAGAGAGAGAGAGAGAGAGAGAGAGAGAGAGAGAGAGAGACCAGCCCTATTTTCTTGGAGCTTAGCCAGGAAGCTCTTAAGGAAGGAAACCCTTAAGATATTTCTTTATGATATAAATGACTTTATAATAGGAAATAATAATTAGGAGCCTAGAAAAAATGGGTTTCATGCTTTCAAAGAAATATTATCATGCCGGCATGATTAATTTCCTGGCTATGCTTAAGCACTGTGGCATGCTTTGAACTGACAGTTTCTCTGCTTTGGGCTACATTCTCGAACAGACCACTGATACATGGACCTCACAATGTGAACGCTGTGCAGCAGTATGGGCTCTGGGGGTGAGGTAGAATTTATATATAGAAGGTTCCAGATGGTCATGGAGTAGAATGAGGAAGACACAGAAGCCTGAGCTGAATTCCAGAATCATTTTGACTCCTTTTCTTTCTTCGTTTGTCATAGTTAACTACTACTCCAGTTTACATATTCACTCTTTTTTTTTTTTTTTTTTTTTTTTTGGTTTTTCAAGGTAGTGTCTCCCTCTAGCCCAGGCTGACCTGGAATTCACTATGTAGTCTCAGGGTGGCCTTGAACTCATGGTGATCCTCCTACCTCTGCCTCCCAAGTGCTGGGATTAAAGGTGTGTGCCACCACGCCTGGCTTACATATTCTCTCTTAAATATATCCCAGAGAGTTTTATAGTTTACAGCACAAAGCAGCTGTTTTCTTTGACCCCTACAGGTTCTACAGTGTGCTGACTTACACAGGGCAGAATTTGTTCCTTATGTCAGTGTGGAATTTGACTAATTATCCTACGTTCCTGCAGCATGTTGAGCAGAGTCTAAGCAAAAACCATCTGACATCTTCTACTGAACACTTAATCTCAGGAGGCACGAGTTTCACTCCATACGAGAAAGTCATTGTAGAGTTACTTCCACTGACAACTTAGATAAAACTTAGCTAATGTGAAAATAGCTTGAGAATCCCAATAGGTGGAAAAGTAAAGGGACAAAATTGCAGATTAAGTTGGAAGGAACTTAAATACTAGTGAGTAAACAGTGGCTCACCTTCAGCTTCTGACTCTGGTCTCACTGGACTAACCCTGGAGACTGGATCTCAGATACAGTATCTCACATTCATGCAGATATTGTAGGAGACAAGTTAATAAGGACCCCAGACAGGCACAGACAGCTTGCTCTAATTATCTCCCATTAGAATTGGAAATAAAAGGAATTTTAAGCTGCTGTGTAATAGCAAAAGTACATAAACCATGCTCTAAGCCTGTGATAAAAAAAAAAACTAGTAAGGGTTGGGTCCTAACAAAACAATGAACTCACACTGGAACTAGATCTATGGCTATAACTTCCAATGACCCCAGCAACCTTAGGTCACATGTCATTGCTTGGATACTGCTTCATTCAATTGAACTCTATTAACTATTGGCCATGTGCCAGATATGGTACTAAAACTGGAGTTCAAGGATGAACAGTTGACATACTCTTAAAAACTTAATGGCATGAACACCACATCAGTAAGCAATAAAAAAAACCGCATAAGGCAGTGTAGTTACCACACTATGGGAAAGGTGGTGCCTTAGCTTAGCTCAGGTCTAAAGGCAGAGTCAGGCATGTCAGTAAAAGCTAGAGGACTTTTAAATAAGAAGCAGGGGTGGAGGGGACAGGGATTGCAAGAGGTAGGACGCTCAGAGAGCAATGGCCAGAAGGTCCATAGAAGTCATTCTGGGCTTCTCCAAAACTGCACTAAGGGTTTCACCATCTTTTTTTTAGCTTGTACATAACAAAAAGCAAGCAGTAGAAATAAGTGTAGAATTTGGCAGCGATAGTAGACCTGTCCTTCTGGACCTTCCTGTTCTCTTGGGTCCTCCAGCTCTCTCTCCAAAAGAAAAGGAAGAGCCCTTGCTCTCTCTCCTCTCCTCTCCTCCTCTTTTCTCCTCTCCTCTCCTCTCCTCCCCTCCCCTCCCCTCCCCTCTCCTCTCCTCTCCTCTCCATTCCTCTTCTCTACTCTCTTCCCCTCCCCTCCCCTTTCCTCTCCTCTTCCCTCCCTCCTTCTTCTCTCCTCTCCATTCCTCTCCTCTCCTCTCCCAATCTTCCAGGACTTCTGTC
>PVHP010050136.1:0-11913 GCA_004024765.1 Zapus hudsonius
CCTCCCTACACTGCTTTCTTGTTTTTCTTTACACGGTTAGACAGGGGCCTCCTTCGTAGCCCCTCGCCCGCCCTCCCTCTGACCTCCAGCATGTCTGCTCCGCCCCCTACCCCCTCCCTACGCTGCTTTCTTATTTTTTTTTCTTATTTTTTTTCACGGTTCAACCGGGGCCTCCTTCATAGCTCCTCAAACCCGCCCTCCAGCCTCCAGCATGTCTGTTCCACGACTCCCCCTCTATACACACTTTCTTGGTTTTTTTTTTCTTTCTCTTTCACCCGTTCAACCGGGGCCTCCTTCGTAGCCCTTCCCCTCGCCCCCTGACCTCCAGCGCATCTCAGCTCCTTTTCTGTGCCTGAGGAACCCATCAGCCCCTCTATCTGCGCCCAGAGATCCCAGCAACACTAGTTCCAGGGATCTCAGCAGACTCACACCCTGCACCTCCCCCTGCCGACACCATCTCCTGGGACTGCAGACCTCTGTGGGCCTTTCCCCCTGGCCTGCTTAATCTGGTGGCCCCACCCCCCCTTACCCACAACATCTGGGGGTATGTTATCACTCCCCACAACCACCAACCGCCACTGACGCAACAACTGAACCTGTCCCACTGCCCACTGCGCTCTGCCATCCCCCACACCCACCGACACCTGCAGATATCTCAAAGGGATTCTGCCAACCACCTCAAGTGGAATCGAAATGGGCAGAACTCAACACAAGAATATTACACCAGCTGAGGAAACTGCACCAAATGACAACAACAACACCACTAAAGAGAGAGAACAGAAGCAGGAACAGGATGACATGACACGAAACCCCGATCATGCTGACAAAGGTCCTAAGGAGAACTTAATGTTAGTCATGCAAGAAAGAATGGAACAACATATTGAATGGGTACAAGGTCAGCTCATTAGCTTTGTCACCAGGCTTAATATATTAGAGGAGAACCAAATGGACGTCAGAAGAGACATATTAGAACTAAAGACAAGCCAACAAACTGAAGGTATCAAAAACCAGCTTTCCAAATTAACCGAAGACATCTGCAAATATAAGAATGACTGTCAGGAAGAAGTAATTAAATCAAACTTTGAAATGAAATCACATCTCAACAGGTTGATAGAAGCAACCCAGAAAGAAGTTGCAGAAAACAAAAATCACATTTAAATAATAAGAACATCCCTAGAATCTCTGACCAACAGGATCAATCACCGGGAAAATAGAACCACAGACATGGAAGACAGAACAGAGGAGAATTCAAGGGAAATCAGAACCTTGACAAAATTCAAAAGAGCAAGTGAACAAGACTCAAGGAAAACGTGGGATACCATAAAAAGACCTAAACTCAGGATCATGGGATCATGGAAGCAGAAGAAAATATAACGAGGGGCATAGAAAATATTTTCAACAGAATTATTCAAGAAAATTTTCTATACTTGGGAAGAGATAGTCCTGTACAACCAAAAGAGATACGGAGGACCCCAAACAAATTGGATCAATGGAGGAACACCCCAAGACATATCTTAGTTACAATGCCAAACATTGAGGGTAAAGAGAGTGCCCTTAAAGCAACGAGAGAAAGGAAACTCACATATAAAGGAAAACCCATCAGAATAACATCAGACTTCTCCATAGAAACTTTAAAAGCCAGGAGACCTTGGAACAAAGCGATTCTAGGCCTAAAGAAGCATGGATTACAACCTAGACTACTCTACCCGGCAAAGTTATCCATCATAATTGATGGAGGAATTAAAGTATTCCACGAAACTAATCAGGTTTACAATTACTTGAGCACAAAGCCAAACCTTCAAAAGATACTTCATGAGATATCCCTTGCAGACTAAACAAACAACCGACCACAGGAAAGGAACAGAGAACAAAGAAGGTAACACAAAAGAGATAGCAGCAACAGCTCAGATACCAACCTCCATATTCTCTGCAAAATGGAAAACCTCACATTTATAACTTTGAAGGTAAATAGACTCAACTCTCCTATAAAAAGACACAGGATAGCAGGTTGGAATAGAAAAATTGACCCTTCCATTTGTTGCCTACAAGAAACACAGCTTATCGCTAAAGACAGTAACCTACTGAGAATAAAAGGGTGGAAAACAATTTTTCAGGCATGTGGGAAAAATAAAAAAGCAGGTGTGGCTACTCTAATATCTGACAAAATAGACTTTAAGCCAACAGCATTAAAAAAGAACAATGATGGCCTCTTCCTACTCATCAAGGGAACATTACAGCAAGAAGACATCACTATACTAAATATTTATGAACCAAATGCAAGGGCCTCTCAGTTCATTAGACAGAAATTACTCAAAAGCAAAGCAGATGTAGATGCCAACACCATCAAAGTAGGTGATTTTAACACTCTACTGTCATCCCTGGACAGATCTTACAAGCAACAGACAAGCAGGGAAATCAAGCTGCTAAAACTTGACAAACTAGGGATAACAGACATCTACAGAACATTTCACCCCAAGGACACAGATTACACATTCTTCTCAGTGGCACATTGAAATTTTTCCAAAATTGAGCATATTCTAGGTCATAAATCATCCCTCAGCAAATTCAGAAAGATCAATGTAATCCCCTGCATCATATCAGACCACAAAGCATTAAAGCTAGAAATTAACAATGGGAGAGGATCCAAAAATTTCAATAGATATTGGCGACTGAACAACTCGCTCCTGAACAATGAATGGGTCAAACAAGAAATCAGACAGGAAATCCAGAACTTCCCAGAAACAAATGATAATGACGATACATCCTTTCAGAACTTGTGGGACACAATGAAGGCAGTTCTAAGGGGGAAATTCATTGCTCTAAATGCCTTTATAACAAAGACAGAGAAGTCTCAAATCTACCAACTATCCTAATACCTAAGTTCATTAGATAAGTTGGAAAAATCCAACCTTAAGAACTTGAGATGCAATGAAATAATTAAGATCAGAGCTGAGATTAATGACTTGGAAACAAAGAAAACGATTGAAAAAATAGACAAATCAAAGAGTTGGTTCTTTGAAAAAGTCAATAAGATTGTCAAACCCCTGGCCAACTTAATCAAACGAAAAACTGAGAAGGCCCAAATTAACAAAATAAAAAATGAAAAGGGTTAGATCACAACAGATCCTGAAGAGATTGGATGTATCATTAGGTCATACTTCCAAAACCTCTACTCTACAAAATTAGATAACCTGGAAGAAATGGATAAATTCCTGGACACCTCCCAAATTCCAAAGCTCAGACCAGAGCAGATAAAGACCCTAAACAATCCGATAACAATCACAGAGATTGAATTGGTGATCAAGAACCTCCCGAAATGGAAAAGCGCAGGTCCAGATGGTTTCTCAGCTGAATTCTACCAAACCTTCATCATAGAACTGAAACCTCTCTTTTTGAAGCTTGTCAGGGACATAGAAAAAGAGGGTAGGCTCCCAAACTCATTTTATGAAGCTACCATCACCCTAATTCCCAAACCAGGCAAGGATGTAACAAAGTAAGTAAATTACAGTCCCATATCCCTGATGAACTTGGATACAAAAATACTAAACCAAGTCCTAGCAAACCTAATACAAACCCACATCAATTCCATAATTCACCCTGACCAAGTCGGCTTCAACCCAGGGATGCAGGGATGGTTCAACATTTGCAAATCGATAAATATAATTCAGCACATTAACAAACTCAACAGCAAAAACCACATGGTCATCTCAATTGATGCTGAGAAGGCTTTTGACAAAATTCAATACCACTTCATGTTCAAAACCCTGGAAAGAATAGGCATAGATGGCCTATACCTCAACATGATAAAGTCAATATACAGATCTCCTAAAGCACAAATCATCTTCAATGGGGAACGACTCAAGGAGTTCCCCCTCACCTAGGGAACAAGTCAGGGATGTCCACTCTCACCACTGCTGTTTAACATAGTGCTTGAAATTCTAGCCCAAGCTATAAGACAAGAGAACAGCATAAAAAGGATACAAATTGAAGAGGAAGAAGTCAAACTATCCCTCTTTGCAGGTGACATGATCTTTTATATATCAGATCCAAAGAACAGTATTAGTAATCTCCTGAATGTGATCAATGCCTTCAGCAGAGTGGCAGGATACAAAATTAACACACAAAAATCAGTAGCCTTTCTATATACAGAAGACAAACATTTGTAAAAAGACATCAGAGAAACTGTCCCATTCTCTATATCCTCTAATAAAATTAAATACTTGGGAATATCACTAACCAAGGTAGTGAAAGACTTATATAAGGAAAATATTGAAACACTCAAAAGGGAAATAGAGGAGGATGTGACGAGATGGAAAGACATTCCATGCTCATGGTTAGGGAGAATCAATATAGTAAAAATGGCAATCCTGCCAAAAGAAATCTACAGATTCAATGCAATGCCAATAAAAATCCCAACCTCCTTCTTCACAGACATTGAAAAAATAATCTCAAAATTTATCTTGAAGGGTAAGAGACCTCGAATAGCTAAAACTATTCTGAGCAGAAAAAATTACACCATACCTGACTTTAAAACATACTACAAAGCCATAGTAACTGAAACAGCATGCATGGTATTGGCAGAAAAACAGACAGTCTGACCAGTGGAATAGACTCGAAGACCCAGCCTTTAATGCAAATAACTTCAGCTTCTTAGTCTTCGACAAGGGTGCCAACAATGTTTGCTGGGCCAAAGATAGAATCTTCAACAAATGGTGCTGGACAAACTGGATAAACACATGTAAAAAAATGAAATTGGACCCACTCCTCTGACCATTCACACAGAGAAAATCCAAATGGAACAAATACCTCAATATGAAGCCTGTAACAGTGAACACCCTGGAAGAAAAAGTTGGAGGAACCTTACATGAGATAGGAGTAGGGAACAACTTCCTGAGCAAGTCTCTATTAGCCCAGGAAGTGCAATAATCACTTAACCAATGTGACCTGATCAGGCTCAAAATCTCCTGTACAGACAAAAACACCATTCTCAAAGTCAATATACCCCCTTCAAATTGGGAGATGATTTTTGCCAGTTACAACACAGACAGAGGCCTGAATTCCAGAACCTAAGGAGAACTCAAAAAATTTAATAGCAAAAACCCAAATTGTCCCCTCACAAATTGGGGCACTGATCTCAACAGAGAATTCACAGAGGAGGAAACACAAATGGCCCTTTCTCACCTGAGAAAGTGCTCAGCATCCCTAAGCGTCAGGGAATGCAAATCAAAACCACAGTGAGATACCACCTTACCCTGGTCAGAATGGCAATAATAAAGAAAACCAACAACAATTGTTGCTGGGAAAAAGGAACCCTCATTCACTGCTGGTGGGATTGCAAACTTGTTTAACCACTATGGAAAGCAGTGTGGAAACTCCTGAACACAATAGACATAGAACTACCAATGGACCCAGCTCTCCCTCTACTAGGCATCTACCCACAAGATGTTATATCTTGACACAGAAACATTTGTATAACTATGTTTATAGCAGCTCAATTCATAATAGCCAAGTATTGGAATCAACCTAAATGCCCATCCATGGAGGAATGGACAGAGAAACTGTGGTATATTTACACGATGGAATTTTACTCAGCTGAAAGGAAAAATGATATATCGAAATTTAGGAAAAAATGGTCGGACTTTGAGCAGATCTTATTAAGCGAACACTCAAAAGAACAGAGAATCGAACGCCGCATGTTCTCCCTCATTTGTGGTCCTTAACCAGGATAACCGTGTTCTTTATGCAGACTAATAGTAAGAAGTGAGAGATTATGAATGAGGGATAAGGGATGGGAAGAGGGGAATGGCTTAAACTTGAGGATATACCATATTAGGTTCAAAACATAAAATCCTCACGATCATATTGTAACGTATTGAGTAAGTAGTGAGTGTCATCTGGCAAGAGGGGTCATGAGTGGTAGGGGAGAGAGTCTAAGCCTGTGAATAATTAGAGCAGCCGGACAACCCCTGGTTCTATCCACTGGTTCCTTTCCTCACTGAGATGTTGACCAAAGCGACTCATGAGATTCCAACAACATGACAGAATTCTGTCAAAGCTCTTGGGTGCCCTCCCTAGGCCTGAGGCAAAACCCTGTTGCTGAAGAAACCACAGAATGCCATCGACCAGCAGCAAGAGACCCTTCAACATCCGGAATGGTATCCAGCCCCCAGAAGGCAATTAATGTAGTGCTAGAAGGCACTGCACAGGCTGCCATGGGAAAATGATCAACAACAGCTGTAGTAAACAGAGACCACTGACAGGAAAATCAATCTGTGGTCATGAGTACGCTGACCACATGCCCTACTGGGAGAGAACAGCAAACCAAGAAAGGAGCACTTGTGCAACGGAGGAGCCTGGGCCTGGGGGGAGACAATCAACAACTTTCTAATTCGGCCAATTTTCCACTTAGTGAGGGGGACCCATTGTCTGTAACTGGGATTCAGGGTGATAATTACCGGATCCCCTACTCTTGGGCTCCTTAGACAAAATGCACTGTGGGAGCGATTGATGGGAGGCTACTAAAAATAGAATCTAGGTAACCCAGAAATGTGTATATTTGTTAACCTACACTGATCACACTCTCCAATGGAGATTGTGCTTGTATTTTTCAGGATGCAGCGAGAGAGCTGGGGACCTACCAACCTACCAACCGACCGATACCTGAGATTCTGGCAAGAGAGGAGCCACCACAGTCATACTGTGGAGGATCCATATGGAACCCCTCAGAGAAGGACGGGAGGAACAAGGGATCCACAGCCACAGACATTAAATCTACACAGGATAAGCCAGTGAGACAGAAACCAAAGATCTTCGACACAAAGACACCAAAACTCACTACCTTAAAGCAGCCTTAATACTCATCCACCACGACTCAGGGAACTTTGCAGAAGAGGGGGCAGAAAGATTGTAAGAGCCGTGGTGGGGGAGACTATCCAGAGGGATGACACCATTCAGCAACAACACACTAGGGCTAGGAGGACAGGGCTGAGTATTAGGCTATCAGGCCATATAAAACAGAATGCTCTCTGCTTAAGTAACACCTTTCATCCAACAGGCTAAATCCCCCTTACAACCTCTACTTCATTAACTCTCACAATACGTTCCCGAGGTGACATGTATAAACCCCATGGTTTATAGATAGTGTAACTGAAAATTCATAGCACAGTTGGCTGCCTCCCTCAAAAATATTACAATATATTTTTTTTCCACAGTGACAGTTGATTGTGCTCCAAGGATATAGACATAGAAATTCCCAGAGAAGTGTCTTGTGAACCTGACATGCCACTGAAATGGCATTCGTGAAACTACAGGGGCAAAAGAGCAATGCTGTCCTGTATCAACAACTTTATACAAGGGGGACCTTTGACAATATGCATGAGGTTGACATTATTGTGTCTTGAAAACACTTTCATGTGCAAACTGACATTAATATATGCTGTAGTATTTAGCATTCTCAGTCCAATGAGCACAAATGGACATAAGAGGAGCCAAAGAATGTGCCAGGTCAAGCATTTGCATGAACTTAGACCACAATCCCCAAAAGCAGCATCTAGGAAAGGCAACAGATATCCAGAAATGGAGAACAAGGAATAATATTTTAGCTGCCAAATCCAGGGGTGAAGCCAGTTTAAGAACCAATGGAATCAGTTGTGTAATAGAAAAAACTCAGCCATTAGCCATACCAAATGCATTGCTGCCTGTCTCCCTGTAGTTCAAATTAAAACACCGCATAATAGTGGATTTAACACATTTGGTCCCTGGTGTCTTCGTAAACATCACCACCATAATTAGATTAATAAGCAATCCTTATCATTAGGATAATAATTAATGTGCATGTTCCCTGTCATCTACAGGATATGGCATCCATGAGTAGATTAAAGAGCACAATTGTCTCTTTCTCTAGAGTAATAGAACAAAGTTCTCCACTTCTCTAGGAATTGTAGAAATGTGATCTGAAATAGTGATTGTGAGTAGGTACTTTGGAGTTAATAATTGTCCTGAAACAAAGGAAGAATAGGGAAAAATTAGGGAAGCTACCCCATTCCTAAGGGAAACCGTGCTCATTCATGTGCAGGAGGAGTTGAAGCTGTGGTTATAAAGAATAGATCCAAATTAAATTCTACACAACAAAGCAAACTATACCCAGAGTTGTTACTATATAGAACAAGGCACTCCAATAGCCTTATCAGTAACAAGTATATTTCTCTCATGCCATCTTGATTACTTTTACCTTCATGTTATATATGATATGGCTTATTTGATGTATATAATAACCAATGTATTCCTCCATCCTGGAATTTTAATTGCAGGAGAAATAAAATGGGATTTAATATACAGTTCTTTTAATGGATGACCATTTTTAAAATCATGATGTGCAGTGAGTTTATTTCATTTCTTTGCCCCCTGGTTTTCAATGAAACTTTCAAGTCATTACATAACTGGCTGTGATATTCCCAGCACTCAGGAGACAGAAATAGAATTGTCATGTGGTTGAGGCCTGCCTGGGCAAATGAGTGAGTTCTTTGTTAGCTTGTGCTACAGTGAGAAACTGCCGTTGAAATAAAAAAAGACAAAAAGAATAAAAATGGTCATATAGCTGCTTATCATCAAAAGGAAAGCATTGGCATAAGTTTCTGATTCATCCTTGCCTATTCAGTTGACTGTTGAGAGGTGACCATTTATTCTCAGATGTAGACCAGAGTTGCTTATATTGCTTCAGCACTAATTAAAAATAATTATTTGTAAACAATGTGCTATCCTTGGGGATTTATCAAAATCGTATACTAATTTGTCATAGATTTTAGAATTTGGATACAGGGGCCTGCTAAGTTCTTAGTGATGAAAAGAATAGGTACCAATGCATAGAAGTACTGCAGAATTCAATCTTTTTTCTATGCCTTAATCCCCTGCCAGCCCTAGGCCCCATTCTTACTATTAGACTGTTTTGTCTGGGTAGTTGATCTTCAGCAGCTTATATTATCACTTCTTTAGCAAAATAGATCACTAATCATTTGCATTTTTCCAAGCTGATTCTTTTTTTTAATATTTTATTTATTCATTTTCAAGCAGAGAAATACAGAGAGAGAGAAATGAGAGAGAGAGAGAGAAAGAGAGAGAGAACCAGGGCCACCACCCTGTGGTTCTGGCCCATGTGGGTCCTGGGGAATTGAACCCAGGGCCCCAGGCACTGGAGGAAAGAGCCTTAACCGCTGAGCCATCTCTCCAGCCCCCCTCAAGCTAATTCTTAATGATCCATTTTCACAAGATCAGTTGCTACTGCAGAGACTAAAATATCATAACTGTTCCTGAACTCTCTGTTACACACTAGATGCACTACATTAAGAAGCTGAGATACCTCAAAGTACAAAGCAGGACTGCACTCTACAGAACAAAGGAGCCCACATGAGCATATCTGACCTTTTTACTGAAAAAAAATTATAAAAAGAGGCCTATTTTTTCCCAGAAATTCATGTCAAAAATAAACATCAGCCCTGAGATGACTCTGCTATTGAGTTGAAAATCTGTGAGTGTTCTGTAGTGAGAAGTACCCTGGAGGAACTACAATGTGGCTTTGTATAAATAATCAGAGCTTTTCCATTCTAAGGAGAATAGCAAATTGGAATTCACTTTGAAGAGCTTAAATGTCCAAGTTCCACAAGTCACATGCACATAGATCTCTGGACTTCATTCCAAAGCACTAGAATCATTTTTATTTTACTCCATCTATTCAGATTACTTTTCAAGTGTTTTTTTTTTTTAGTTAGTTACCTACTGTAAAATGCAGGGTGAGCTCCTTACAAGCTCTATTGTGCAGCTGGATGATGCATGCATTCTGGCAAACACAGTAATCTGGTGTCTATTCCTATTCTGGGAGAATACATCAGGGGAAGCAGACTTCCCAGGTGTTTGAGGTACTGCACTTTTAAAGAGCTTTCCAAGAGTACAGCATGTTTTTCAGCAACATAGTGGGGATATAGATCCTAGGGCAGCTAGATGAGCCTTGGCTTTGTTGATGTATGGCTTATTTGAATGAGATTTCTAGGAAAACTGGTGAACAAAACACTCAAGACAATATAAGTGCTACTAATGCATGCATTTTTGTTCATGCCCACCAAAACTCAACAAGGAATTGAGGGGGAAAGATTTTATGTACCCTGTTTTTGTGTGTGTGTTTGTGTATCTTTACCATTGTGTGAAATGATATATTAGAAGGCTATTACAGAGAGGACAAAATAACCTAATTCTCACAAACAGAACAGATGACAAAATAAAAATGAAAAATCCCAAATGAGGGCTCCTTTTTTATGCAGATGATTTTTCACTTTAGCTGCAACACCAATCTAAAAAGTCTGTTTATGTCATTATCTCATTCACTACAGGTAGTCACATAGATAATACATAGATAGATGATAGATAGACACATGATAGGCACTGAGGAAGATGCCAGAATAATGAATGTGAAAAAATGACTAAGAGCCCCATTTCATAAAATCAACTTTAAAGTTGAGGGGGAAAGATAGACATTTAAACAAATAAGGATACAAATTCATTGTAGGTTATACTACAAAGGAAAGGAAGAGCAGCAGGGCATGTAGTGGAAGCAGGAGGTGGCTTTCTAGTGATATGTCAGTAATGAGAAAGAACCTGCTACACAGGAAGTAGAGAGAGGAGCATGCCAGCTAGCGGTAACTGCCCTGAGGCAGGAGGAGCTTGGTATTCTGGCTGAAAATAAAAGTAGCCCATGTATAGCATAAATCAGGTACATGGCCCAATTTGTTACAGAATTGTAAAACACTCATATGTACCAAAAGATGGAATGATGAAGTAGAGGGTTATTGTCTACAAGTTCACACTCAGATAGGGTCATCTCTCACTTTTCTTCTTATAAATTTTTCATTCACAAACATGTTGGAATCTTGTAGTAATTTATGATATCCAACACTGCTTTTTGAGGTATATTAAGTTTGTGGTTAGCTACCTGCAGTTGATGACAGTTTGTCATGTCTATTTGCCCCAAGATGAACTTGTTAATTTTTTAAATACCCTTTATTTATGATTCTCTGAAACATTATATATATATATATATATATATATATATATATATATATATATGTTTTCATTTTATACACAAGGTAGATATTTTCTTACTTTAGAAAATTCACCTTTGAACTTTCTTTCATCTATTCTGAAAAATTATATATTTTAGTTTGTTCTTATTGATCATGTCCTCTACACCCTTAATTATTCTATGGAAAACAGGATTGGCTTCCTCATGTGAAGACTTTGGACTGAATGCTGAATGCTGGGTAGAATTTTCCCTCAGAGATTAACAGTTTGGTTTCATTATTTGCCTTTGTGACTGAAATGAAAGTCCTCATAGGTGCTAGTTAAGAGTGGCAATGTGCTAAAATACTATTGACTACAAATTACTTAAATAAATCCCTAAGAAATTGGGACACTCAAGTTTGGGGAGAAGGACTGAGAATCTGGAGATGAGCAATAAGAATTAGTGATGACATATTTGTCACTGCTCTATTCACTAGGAATTCTCTAGTAAATGGAATCAGCTTGGACACACCTTAACTCCTTAACTGATGAATGGATGATGAAGATGTAAATATACACAGTGGAATTATACTGAGCAGTAAGGAAAAATGAAATTATAAAATTTCTAGGAAAATGGATGGCCCTAGATAAAAAATAACACTAAGTGAGTTCACCCAGGCCCAGGAAGAAAAAAGATAAATACAACATTTCTCTCTCAAATGAGGATCCTAACATGATATAGTTTTCTTTGTTTATAAGTTGTAGCAAGCATCAGTTGTACCAGTAAAGAAGCTAGAATGAGGCCTGGAGATAAGAGAGACGTAGGAATTAGAGAAGAAGATAGAAGGCAGTCAAGTAGAGGGACAG
>PVHP010050137.1:0-12776 GCA_004024765.1 Zapus hudsonius
ACACACACACACACACACACACACACACACACACATACTTCTGGCAAATAAATAAGTAAATACATTTTAAAGAAGTGTTTGTGGTTATCTGAGCCCTAACTGCAGCTTGAATCAGAGAAACAAGGTAAACTGAAAGGGTGGATGCCTAAGGATTAGCTCAAGGAAGGACCTCACTTGCACCACAGGATCACACTAAAAGTTCCTCCTTTTCCAGGAAAGATGGCACAGGCCTTTAATCCCAGCACTTGAGAGACTGAAGTAAGAGGAGCACTGTGAGTTCAAGGCCAGCCTGGAGCTACAGAGTGAGTTCCAGGTCAGCCTTCCCTAGAGTGAGACCCTACCTTGAAAAAAAATAATAACACAAACAAAAAAATTCCTCCCTCAGTTGGGAAATACGATTAAAATGTATGAAAATGTCAAAAATGGAAACAATAAATTCTAAAATACTATTCATTATCTGAAAAAAAATACCTGCCTCTGGAATGCTTTGGAATACTCATGGCTTCACAGCAGCTGCCTTACCTGTACAAGACTAGCACAATACTGGGCCCATCACCATGTGGTCATAGATGATAGAAAAGGGGGGGATATCAAAATAAAGGAGGGATGAGTTGGAAAGCAAAAGGGCTGAACCATAGGAGGGTGGGAAAGGGAGACAAAAGAAAGCAATCAGAAGGGATCATGATCAAAATAGGAGCCTGAGGTGGGAGAAATGGCTCAGAGGTTAAGGTACTTGCCTGCAAAGCCTAAAGACCCAGATTTGATTGCCGAATACCCACATAAAGCCAGATCCACAAAATAACACATACATCTGAAGCTCATTTGCAATGGCTACAGGCCCTGCAATGACCCCCTTTTTCCCCCCTCTCTATTTCACTTTCACTCCCTCCCTCTCTCTCTCTTTCTTTGCAAATAAATAAATAAATAATTTTTTTTTAATTTTTAAAAAATGAGCCCGGAGAAATGGCTCAGTAGTTAAAGGCATTTGCTTGCAAAACCTACCAGCCAAGGTTCAGTTCCCCAGACACCTACATAAAACCAGATAGGCATTCATTCATTTGCACCATCAAGAGACCCTGGAGCACCAAACACACACACACACACACACACACACACACACAAATAAATAAATAAACAAATAAATTTTTAAAGATTAAAAGTTAGCCTGTACATGTATGAAAATTGTCAATAATTTTTAATACCTCCCATATCTTCCTCAGAGACTGGGGAAATGCCTCAGTGGTTAAAGGCTCTTGCTTGCAAAGCCTATGTCCTAGGTGCAATTTCCCAATACCCACATAAAGCCAGATGCAAAAGCAACACAAGCATCAGGTGTTCATTTTCAGCAAATGGCAAAAGACCCTGGGGCATCCAAACACACACACACACACACACACACACACACACACACACACACACACACATGAGCACACAAAAAAAAAATATATATATATGTATGTATATGCATATGCATATGCACAATATATGTTGTATATGCATATGCAAATATATATGTGTATATGTATATTTATATGTACATGTATAAGCATATGCATATGTATATGAAATGTATATATGTATATATAAGCATATGTATATGTATGTGTGTATATGTATATGTATGTGTGTATATGTATGTGTATGTGTATATATATAGGTATATGTATATGCATATGTATAGGTATAGGTATATGCATAAGTATATCTTGAATGGAGGAGAGGGAACAAAAGGTAATAATTTTGAATATGGATCATATTCAAAATACATTATGTAGTGCTTCCAGTTCAAGATGGCCAACTAACAGCCATGCTGCATCCCTTGGGAACAAGAGTTAGTGTTTCCAGTGGTTATCCAAGTTGTGGACACAAGCTGTGGCCACACTCCAAGCTCCAGCCCCTTCCTGGCAACGGATCCTCCTGACTGGAAGCCACCAACAGAGGATCAGCCTTCACGGAGGCCGTGAGTCATCCAGCCGTAGCCAGGCTGCAGGCCCCGCTTGAGCGGCCTGAACCCGCCAGTAAATGGACACCTACCAATTATCAAAGCTCAGCCCAGAGCAGATAAAGATGCTAAATGAACCTATCACAATCACAGAAAATGAATCTGTAATCTAGAACCTCCCCAAATGGAAAAGTGAAGGACCAGATGGTTTCTCAACTGAATTCTACCAAACCTTCATCATAGAACTGAAACCACTCTTTTTGAAGCTTGTTAGGGGCATACAAAAAGAGGGTAGGCTACCAAACTCCTTCTGCGAAGCTACCATCGCCCTAATTCCCAAACCAGGCAAAGATGCAACAAGAAAAGAAAACTACAGACCCATATCCCTGATGAACTTAGATGCAAAAATCCTAAACAAAGTCCTAGCAAACCAAATACCAAACCACACAAAGAATATTACTCAACCTGACCAAGTCGGCTTCATCCCAGGGATGCAGGGATGGTTCAGCATATGTAAGTCGATAAATGTAATTCACCACATTAATAGACTCAACCACAAAAACCACATGGTCATCTCAATAGATGCTGAGAAGACCTCTGACAAAATTCAACACCACTTCATGTTCAAAACCCTGGAAAGAATAGGCATAGATGGCCTATACCTCAAAATAATAAAGACAATATAAAGATCTCCTAAAGCACAAATAATTCTCAATGGGGAACTACTCAAGTAGTTTCCACTCGATTCAGGAACAAGACAGGGGTGTCCACTCTCACCACTGCTCTTTAACTTAGTGATTGAAGTTCCAGCCCAAGCAATAAGACAAGAGAACAGCATAAAAGGAATACAAATCGGAAAGGAAGAAATTAAACTATTCCTCTTTGCAGATGACATGATACTATATATATATATATATATCAGACCCAAAGAATAGTATCAGTAAACTCTTGAAGGTAATCAATGCCTTCAGCAGAGTGGCAGGATACAAAATTAACACAAAAATCAGTAGCTTTTCTATATGCGGAAGACAAACATTCAGAAAAGGACATCAGAGAATCTGTCCCGTTCTCTATAACCTCAAAGAAAATCAAATACCTTGGAATATCACTAAACAAGGTAGTGAAAGACTTATATAAGGAAAATATGAAACATTCAAGAAGGAAATAGAAGAGGATGTGATAAGATGGAAAGACATCCCATGTTCATGGATAGGGAGAATCAATAGAGTAAAAATGGCAATCCTGCCAAAAGCGATCTACAGATTCAACACCATGCCAATAAAAATCCCAACTTCTTTCTTCACAGACATAGAAAAGGTAATTGCAAGATTTATTTGGAAGGGCAAAAGATCTCAAATAGCTAAGACTATTCTAAGCAAAAAAACTAACGCAGGAGGTAGCACCATGCCTGACTTCAAAACATACTACAAAGCCATAGTAACCAAAACAGTATGGTACTGGCAGAAAAACAGACAGACAGACCAGTGGAATACAGTTGAAGACCCAGCTTTTAATGCAAGTAACTTCAGTTACTTGGTCTTTGACAAGGATGCCAACAATGTACACTGGGCTAAAGACAGCATCTTCAACAAATGGTGCTGGACAAATTGGATAAACACGTGTAAAAAAATGAAAACAGATACACTCCTTTCACCATGCACAAAAATCAACTCCAAATGGATCAGTGACCTCAATATTAACCATGTAACCCTGAACACTCAGGAAGAAAAATAGGAGGAACCCTACATGAGATAGGAGTAGGGAAAAACTTCCTGAGCAAATCTCCAGTAGCCCAGGAAGCACAACATTCACTTAACCAATGGGACCTGATCAGGCTCAAAAGCTTCTCTACAGACAAAAATACCATACTCAGAGCCAATAGACCTCCATCAAACTGGGAGACGATTTTTTGCCAGCTACAACTCAGACAGAGGCCTAATTTCCAGAACCTACAGAGATCTCAAAAAAATTAATAACTAAAGCTCAAACTGCCCCCTCACAAAATGGGGCACTGATCTCTACAGAGAATTCACAGAGGAAGAAACACATATGGCCTTTACTTTATGTGAGAAAGTGCTCAGCATCCTTAAGCATCAGGGAAATGCAAATCAAAACCACAATGAGATTCCACCTTACTCCAGTCAGAATGGCAATCATAAAGAAAACCAACAATTGCTGGCAAGGATGCAGGGGAAAAAGGAACCCTCGTTCACTGCTGGTGGGATTGCAAACTTGTTCAGCCTCTTTGGAAAGCAGTATGGAAACTCCTAGACAGAATGGACATAGAGCTCCCAATGGACCCAGCTATCCCTCTACTAGGCATCTACCCACAAGATGTCACACCACAGCATAGAGACATTTGTGCAACTATGTTTATAGCAGCTCAATTCATAATCGCCAAGAATTGGAATCAACCAAAATCCCCATCCATGGAGGAATGGATAACAAAACTGTGGTATATTTGCATGATGAATTCTACTCAGCTGAAAGGAAAAATGACATATCGAAATTTAGGGGGAAATGGTCTGACTTGGAGCAGATCCTACTAAGTGATCTCTCAAAAGAACAGAGAGCCAAACGCCACATATTCTCCCTCATATGTGGTTCCTAACCAGGTTAACCGTAAACTCTACACAGACCTGTCTACAGAGTGAGAGTTTATGAAAGAGGGGTAAGGGATGGGGGGAGGGGGATGACTTACGCATGAAGCTAAACCAAAATGGGTTCAAAATCATAAAATCCTCACTTGCTTACTGTAAACTATTGCAGCATGCACACACCCATGCTTGCCCTCATGAACACACACACACACACACACACACACACACACACACACACATACACATACACACACACAAACTCTCTCTTATTAGTTGATGCTAACATTAAAATTTCATCACTAGAACCACATTTCACTGGGATAAGAGAAAAATAACCAATGTAGTTGTCAGCTAAAAGAAACTAGAGGGAAAAGAGTAACAAATCTGTCTTACTGCTTGTTTCCTAGAGTCTAAGAACCATAAAAAAGTCATAGCAGTTTGCTCACTTTTCAAACCCCCACTGCCCTCAGCATGGTACCTTGTACAAAGTGGGTGCTCAGTATGTCTTGGGGGACCCAAAGGTTTTGGATTCCTTTTGTGTCCAAACATCAAGAGATGAGTGGAACCTACTGTCTTCCTTATTTATGTTGCAAAATATATACAAAGCCAATGCTAAAACAACCCCCACTGAGCATGGTGGCACATGTCTGTAATCTCAGTACTTTGGAGGCTGAGTTCAAGGCCAGCCTTTACTACACTTTCTCAAAAGAAAAAAAAACAGAAAGAAAAAAAAAGAACCAAAGAAAGGGGCAAATACATTCAGCTCTTCATAACCTTCCCCCCCATTTTGTGACTATTTTAAATAATAAAATGCAAGCTATTTTGTATTTAGTGTGTATATAACCAGAAATTATTCTGGGCCACATTAAAAGCACAGCTGATGCGACACCCACGTTGCACACAGGTTTATTCTTTGATATTCCCATCATGGATTTATTACTGCATTTTTCTGATTATTTCATGTCAATGGATAACTTCTCTGCTTTCAGCTGCATTGTTAAATGTGTTTCCATTTTGAAACTGCATCTCTTAACTATAGGAGGTGACTGGAGAAATGGGCAGGTTAATAGTCAGAGGAAGGCTCAGGCTGGGAGCGTCTGCCCCATGGAGAGCTGGGGTCCAATGAGAAGATTGCCCGGCCACAGCCAGAGGGAAGGCAAGAGCTGGTTATATGTATTTCATACAAGCATCACCTGTAGGCTCTTCTCTAAATGCTGATGTTATGTTTCTTGATCCAGCCATGGCACATCTGGCTGCAAGGAACAAAATTAAATCCCCCGAAATTAGCTCATACAAGGGGCTATTCAAAGGATGCATAGCTTATAGAATCTGTGGAAGAGTGGGTGAGGGGAAATAAAAGCAGGATTCAGGAGACAAACCAGAGTGTCTCTGGGGTCTTCTGCAACAGTTCTCAGACTGTCATGCCATCCTTTCACCCTGTGTCTGGGCTTCTTTTTCTGTGACTTAGTCCCTTGGCTACTCAAAGCTTGGGACCAGCAACATTAGCCTCACCTGAGAATATGCTAGAAATCTAGAATCTCAGGCCTTGGTTTAGCCCTGTTAAATCAAGGAGTGCATTTTTAGCAAGATGTCCAGATGAGTAGAAGAAGGGATGGAGGAAGAAAAAGACAGGGACAGAAAGAGGGTAGGCTGGCTGAGGCAGGATGCCTCCTACACTCTGATAAAGTAGATGCATCGAAGTTTCTGGATATGAAGAGAAATTAGGTGGGGAAGGCAACCTGGTTCCACATGTGCTTGAAATGTGTTTCTGAGCTAAATTATGGCTGTGTCTATTATGCTGAGATCCCTAAAGGGTCTACACTGTGAGCTAATTCCTGACACCTTCATGCAGGACTTCTTACCACTCAGGTGATTAGAAATGTCAACTGTCATTAGTAGAGTGACTCTTTGGGCCTTTCTTTAAGGGACTGGTGTCCTACTGAACTGCAATGTGCATAGAAAGCAAAAGAGAACAGGGAAGTCTGGCTCAGCCGGTCACTGAGCAGTAACGAGGGCTCATAACCTCCTTTCTTCTTCAAAGTCTGCATCCCCCAAGCAGTACCTGTGGGGATGCCTTAACCTCGGGTGGTGTTTCTATACCTGGTGGTGTAGAGCAGAGCTGTATGCCATTGTCTCCTCAGGGTTTCAATGGAATTTCAGAAGGCAGCCTGCGGGTAGCTAATTAATAGACTTTTTTTTTTTTACAATTGCGTGTACCTGCCATTATTCGATTAAAATTTTCAAGCCAATTAAAAATGAAACCGAAACATTAGCAAGCATTGTTTCCTGCCCGGAGAGCAAAGGACTGGCCAGGGAAGCCTCAAGCAAGCTCCCAGATTGACACAAGCCAAAAAGCCAAAGAGAGAGAGGGTGGGAGGCTCAGACACAGGTGCCCTCTTGCTTGCTCACTTCTCTCACAAAAGCATCGTATTTCTTTGCTGCAGTTTTCAGAAAACAGGAATTTTTGCTTCTTATCTACCAACTGCCAGACATACAGAAATCCCTCCGGTGTTGGATCCAGGATTTCTACCACCAGGCATTCACTTGGTGTCCTGCCAAGTAAAGCAAATTCAGGGGAAAAAGCTGCCTGGGGTCACACAGCCAGAGCTCCCGGGGCTCCTGCCCTTCACAGTCCCCTGGAACACTAGCCACTCCCCTTTCTTAAGCATAGCCATGAGACAGCCTAGGGTGACGTGTTGCAGCTCCAGCAGAGGCTCTGTGATGTCACTTTACAGGCACATCAGTACAAGAAAGAGAACTTTAAGGGGAGAAGTATTTTTTAATGGTCTAGGAGAATTTTAATAAATAAGCATAATGTAATTTGATCATTTTCCTGCCTCTTTTTTATCCCCTCCCTACCCCGTTCCAGGAAGCACCCTCGTCTTGCCCAAGACTCCTTCTGCTTCATGTCTCTTTTGTCATTCTTCATCTTAGATGTCAAAATGATGATGGACTTGTGGGGTGGTAACAACCCTGGGAGGTCGTGAATGCACCCAGTCGGTCCATGGCTCCTTGCACACCTTAAGGGGAGAAGTATTAAAGCAGGACCCCAAGCCAATACCTCTTCAGCTAAGGGAGTTTTATTGAAGGTTAAGCTGAAAGAGAAAGATCTCTTCTCTCCAGGCTTAGAAGGATAGATATCAGTGCTGCTGCTGCAGCGGCCAGAGCAGATACCAGGAGCTGCTCTAAGCAAACACCGAGTCCAGAGGAGCCAGGTAAGCAGTGTTCACAGTACAGGAGTGCTCACAGTGCAGGAGTGCTCACAGGGCAGGAGTACTCACAGCAGTGCAGGTGTGCTCACGGCAGTACTCAGGAGTGCTCACAGCCTTCAGGATCCTGGCTCTGGTGCCTCTGTTGCTGACTCTTCCACACCCTTGCCTGGTGCATTAACTGGTAAGTCTAACTCTTCTCCACTGAACCTGGTTCATGCTCCATTTTTTCACTTGCCACAAAAAGAGTCTTAGCTAATTTTCTGCTTCTATGCATTTCATGAGCAGACCCCCTTTATTAAATCCAAATGCCTCTTCTCATGCAAGCAGAGTTGATAGAGTATGGAAATCCATACATGACATAATCATAAGATTTGAAGAAATAAAAAGGGAAAGAGAGGCAGGTTTTATGTATTTTGGACCTACATCAAGTAGACATTTTTATATACATCTTTATCATAGCAGTATAGTATTCCTAGATAGAAGGGCAAGGGAGATGATGAAGTTGGTAAATCCCTTGTTGCACAAGCATGAGGTCCTGAGTTCAGATCCCCAGTGCCCACATAAAAGACAGTCAGGGTGGCACATGCCTGTAATCCCAGCAGTGGAGAGACAGAGACAGGAGGACTCTGGAAGTGGTCAGCTAGCTTAGCTACCTGAGTAGCTAAGTGAGTTCTGGGTTCAGTGAGAGAACCTGTCTCAAAAGAAGGTGGTGAACAATAAAGGGAGACCCCAGCCACCAACCTCTGGTCTCCACATAGACACACACACACACACACACACACACACACACACACACACACACACACACATGTCCATATATGCACCAACACACATAAGGCACACATACGTGGATACACATCATACAAGTACAAACACATGTAGTTTCACACCACGCACTCCCAAAACAAGCAAACCCAACAGAACAACAGCAACAGCAAAAGACCTGAGCAGTGGAGCTGGGAAAAGCCGGTCCTAAAGACAGCCTAAGACCCATTCCTGCTTGTACAAGCTGACATGCTATTGTTAAATACTGGGCCAGCTTTCATGATAAAGCTTCAATTTCAAAAATAACAAAATGTCTTGACCCTAGGGCAGCAGAGTGTCTCAACCCACAGAAAGCCATGAGATCAGTCATGGGACTTCGAACAGTCTCAATGAAGAGCTAGATAAGCTGTGTCTGGGAGCTGTGTCTCCCGGTGGTCAGAATGCCCTTTTGTGCTTAAAGGTCCTGGGGGCTGCAGATAGATTTTTTTTCCTGAACATTAAAAATAAGGCACCAGGGCATTTTCCCACACATGTGAACTAACAAAGGGTCTGCATTCTCACAAGACCATGGCTTCATATAATATCATTTGCATTATGGCTTCAACTCCGCACCACATCCCATAAGCTTTTCTAGAGAATCATAGGGGGTAAATACCCTAAAAAACAGATTTCAGGGTTGGAGAGATTGCTCAGTGGTTAAGATGCTTGTCTGTAAAGTCTAACACCCTGGGTTCAATTCCCCAGTACGCACATAAAGCCAGATGCACAAAGTGGCACATGCATCTGGTATACATTTGCAGTGGCAAGAGGCCCTGGTGTTCTCTCCCCCCCTCTCTCTCTCCCTCTCTCTCTCTCACTCTCTCTCTCTCTCTCTCTCTCTCTCTCTGTCTCTCTCTCTTCTTGAAAATAAATAAATATTTTTAAAAAGATCTAATCCACCATGACTTGAAAGGGGAAAAGTTCATTTTATCTGTTAATTTGCTATCCACCTCAAAGATATTCATTAAATTTTCTTTAATATCTACAACCCATGTTTCAGGTAAATTCCAGTGCCAGGAATGGGCCACAGGCCTTCCACAGTGAGGAGGTCAGGGAGGCCCCTGAGGTCCACAAAACAATACAGGCTATTATTGGCAATGTTCTTGGTTGCCCACCAGAACTAGATGGTAAGACCCTATTGCTGAACGCACCACAAACTGCAGTCACAGGACACTGAGAAATGAAGCTGGAACTGGGCTGGAAGCCATCTCCCTGCTGGTTAGGTCTCCTGGAGCGAAAAAGTGTTATGCTGGCTGCTGGGGGAGGAAAGTCATCAACTGTCTTAACAAGCAGTAGACCCTGCAAGCCACACAATCAACCAAAAGGTAAAATGTGCCTATTGGTGTTACATATGTTATGTCAGTAACCAATGGCTCTGTGATTGGATTTTGAGACCCACTCAATGGGAGAGAATGCATGCCTGATAGTGAAAACCAAGTCAAATGCCTAAGGCTAGGAAAGACCAGGGCCCTAGAGGGAAGGTTCCACAATTCTTTGCCTAAATGGATACACTGTGCCCAGCAAATTGTCTCCTAATATATATGTTTATGCCATTGATTAATGCCATTCTCACTTTGGGTTAGAGAAGCTTCTTTTTACAAATGGTAGTGAATATTGGGAAGAGCCAAGACTCATAAGAGAATAAGAATAAGAGGAAGCCCAGTGCTTAGCACTAGACAAGTCATCCCTGGGATACCACAAGAGCTTGGGGGACCTTGCAGAGAAGGTGGTGGAAAGAATCTGAGCGCTGCTTTCTCTGCCAGCCAGAGGAGCTTCTCTACGGAGATGGTGGTAGACACTGAGGAGACTTGTGGTAGTTTGAATAATGTCCACCAATAGACTCAAAAGTTTATTATAATTGTAAATTGTCTAAAGCCAATTCTGGCTGGAGGAGGTGTGTCACCTTGGCCAGATCCTAGAGTTCAGCCCTAAGGTGTTTCTGGGGTGGATCTGGAATTCTAGCTTTACATATGCAAAAAGCAGTCTGAGCTCAAGCCTAGAGTTCCTTTGTTTGTGAGTTTGCAGTGTGCTCGCTTGAGGTGCTGGTGGTGGGCTTCTGTCTCTGTCTCTGCTTGGATCTGTGAAAGGGGGCCAGCCTTTTTCCTTAACTTCCCCTGGATCTGTTAGTTTCAATAAATACTTTCCTCCCCAAATTGTGCCTGGTTTTGGAGATTCATCCCAGCGGCGTGTAACTGACTACGACAAGACTCAAAACTCATAAAAGCTGAAAATAAGAGGCTGTTGAGAGGTCAACATTAGATGAGATGTAAGGCATCTCCATCATGCTCTCTACAGCTCAGGTAACATTGCAGGAGAAAGGGTGGGAAGAACGTAAGAGCCAAAGAATGAGAAGGAATACTTGGGGGGGCACTACCTCCAGTCATGACCTCACAGGGGTTTGTCATCACCCCAGACCTGCACAATTGTGACCCCCATAAACATCTTCACATAGAGGATAGAGGAGGACAAAAAGAATGAGACATCAGTCCAGAAGTACTACTTGAAAAAGAGAAATGTGCTCAGAAACAAGAGAGGGTAACAGGATATAAATGCAATCAAGTTACAGTATGTTCATGTTTAAACAAATACTTGAATTAAAAAAATAAAATCTAAAGCTGGGTACATGGCTCAGTGGATAAAGCACTCAGTACCTGAGCTCAGGTCCCTGAAACCCTCATAAAGCCCAACACTATAGTGCGCATCTGTCATCCCAGTATACCTACAATAAGAAGAGGCAGAGGGGGCTGGAAAGTTTGCCCAGTAGTTAAGGCACTTACCTGCAAAGTCTAAGGACCCAGGTTCAGTTTCCTAGATGCACAAAGTGGTGCATGCATCTGGAGTTCATTTGCAGTGGCTTAAGGTCCTGGCACTCCCATTCTCTCTGTCTGTTTCTCTTCTATCTCTCTCTGCTTGCAAATAAATATATAATTTTTTTAAAAAGGAGGCAGAGACAAGAGAATCACCTAGAAGCTCATGGGGCAGTAAACCTTGCAAACCCAGCAATGAACAATGAGAAAATGTGCCTCCAACAAGGCGGAAGGCAAGACACAACACCCAAAATTGTCTCTGACCTCCACACACGCACTGCTGAAGTGGTCTATTCCTTGTTCCAGGCCCTTGTCTATTCACTCAAGGAATGGAATGGACAGGCAACGAAAGAAATGAACAAGGATTTATTTATACAAGTATGGCAACTTGAACAAAAACTGGACCCCTGGGGCTGCAGGTTTCCAACCAGAAGGTGGTTTTAGACCTTACTTTTGGTTGCAGTGGGTTTACCAACAGAGGGCACAAAAGTGTTACAGCTCTGAATTCTTTTTATTTTTTTTCTTCCTGAGAGAACATGTTATCTTTATTTTCACTTTTCAATTGAAATTTATTTCCATTTCACTTTCCTTTTTTCTCTCATTTGGACTTTTTCTATACAGAAATCTTAAATCTGATTGACATCAAGTCCCTCACTCCTACTCACAATTATTACCACTTTATTTTACAAGGCAGAAAAGAGATGGGCCAAAGTCTGCAGCCATTGGCAAAATCTAATTGAATATAGAATCTACTTCAACTCTAGAATCTCTGCATTCCCTAAACATTACGGTGACTGCGCTGGTAGTAGAAAAGCAAGGGTATTATAAGGAGCTCTATAATCTTGCTGGAGTCTTTCTTTCTAAGCTGAAATCCCAAGAGAAGTTAGTATACCCCATGTTTAGTAAAACAGCCAAGTTAAATCCTTCATGTTCTATAGCTCTGGACTTAGAGGGGAGGGGAGACAACTTCCATTCTGCTTGTGTGAGGTTAGACCCTCTGCATTGACTGTCACCATAACCCATTGTTTCATAAAGTCCTAGTGCAGACTCCATCCCAGTCCCAGAGACTATATTTACCTGATACCCTTACAAACACAAAGATACGGCACAGCAGAATAACTCTTTATCGTAAGTACCAATTCTCAACAATATAGAATGTAGTATCAAAAAGAGTTCTTAGACGCTAGTAAGGCATACATGCCTGGTTAGGTTTGAAGAATCCATTTTATAGAAGAAAACTCCATTTTGTAAAACTAGCTTCACTTTAGATTGGCCTCCCCCTCCCTAACAGAGGCCTGGTGATAAAGACCCAGGAAAAGAAAAAAAGATTCCATAAAAGGGAACATATGGCTGTCCTAGAATGAGGGCTGGATCTGGGATATGGCCCCAAAGCGGTAACCAACCAGGAAAT
>PVHP010050138.1:0-11707 GCA_004024765.1 Zapus hudsonius
CGTGATACCAGCAAAGCATTTGGGCACAACGTTGGCTCAATTTTTCTCTTTTTACAGGAGTCAGTGCATTTTGGGGAGTACTAATTTATAAGTTAAACCCACAGATATTTACACTTCTCTGAGGTAGTTAATAGGATGAAAAGTGTTGTTGTCATGGTAGAGAAAACAGTGTCTTTCTTCCACCTTCCGCTGTATGGACAGGACCGGTTGCTTAACGTGTGCAGTGTGCTGGATGTTATTCCTGTTATGCTGTGTTGGACTTCTTCGGTGTATTGTGAGTCAGAATATTAAGCACTAATAAGATAAAACAGCCTTTTAAATAGCCTGTGATCAAGCTATTGCTAATTATGAAATTATGCCAGATGGACTTGTTTTATTCTGTAAGCACTGCCTAAAAACTCACCTGGATATAAAATGTTGGTGTAGGAGAAGCAGAAAGAGCAAGTGTAGTTATTACGCTAGGGAAAGACATAGTTCAACAGCTGAATACGCTTTTCAGAAATGATTAAACTCATAACTAACAGTTGTACCAGTTCTGCTTTGAAAATATAGTAGCTATTTCATTTTACAACATACTTTATAGTTAAGTCATATAATTTTACAGGAATCTTCTAGTACAAGTTCCTAGTATTAGCATTGAAGAAACAACTGGCCACTAGGGCTTTCTTTGAAACAGCAAGATGAAATAGAATTTTTTTTGTATAATATCAGAATTCTTATATTAGAGAAGGTGAATCAAACGTCTTTAGAGTGAGAATTTTATTGTAATAGTTTATCACAAACACATTATAGTAATCTTATTTTTTAACAGTAATACCCTTGCTTTCTTGTAAAAAAAAAAAACAGTTTTCCCTTACCACTATTCAATAAAAATAACTGCTGCACTTTTTCAGGGCATATGAACAAATAAATATGTTGATGGTATTATCATAATATTCTTCTACATTTATAGAACTTCTTTGTAGAAAGAGAGGGGCAATAATTTGACAAAAGCATTAAGACAACTCATTTAGTTATCCTAAGATATCAGAATGAAATGATTGTTTAATGATAGATATAATGCATAATCACATTTACTTGACATTTCAAAACATTTTTTTCAAAAAGAAACGTAAGAAACACATTGTTATTACTTTATAATAAACATAACATCCTCATTATTATTCTCATCTAACAAGTCCAGGGTATTTTAAATATATAAACCTTTAAATAGTTTAAAGGTGCAAACATTTCTTAAATAATCAAGATTTAAATTAAACCTTACAGTGATTTGAATACAAAATCATATTCATTCCAAAACACCATTAATAGAACATTTCAGGGAAAATCAATATTGAGAACAAAAGCTCATTAAGATTGTTTTGTGATGGTCTACTGAATAATAATTAACCTTGCTTGAATTGAAAGTTATGACTAAATAGTTGAAAAAGATAATCTAGTGGAGAGAATACCTTAAAAAAGGGCATTGTAATTTGGGATTTGGCAATGTTGTTGTTGTAAATTTTTAATGATCCCTGTATACGTCTAAAGACGCATCGCTGGGAAAGGCAGGAAACTGGTGAATTTCTGGGAATCTAGACATGAGGTCTCAAAGGTAGACTAAAATAGCAATGAAACCATGCCCAGAATGTCATAATCATTTCAAGAAACAAATGATTGGTTGCATTGTTGATGGACTCATGACCGTAGGTGAAGAGGAAAGAATAAGTTATTCTCTGGCCTGGGCAACAGACTTCATTCTCTCCAGTTTCCAGAGGCTGTGAGTCCACTGTGGTGTTTGTATCACGAATTAAGTGAAAGAATTGGGACATGAACTCATGCATTTTGAACAGGGAGGTCCTTATTACTGGTTTCTCTCTATGGCCTCTAAAATATGGATGGCTGCATACTCAGCTACTGTAATTTTCATCTTTACCAGTAAAAAGAATAATGCTCAAAGATGCCTCCAGTGGTCTTATTGCGAAACAGAGAAATCAGTGATAAAACTCAGAACCTTTGAAATTTCCTTTTATAGTTCATGTGTATTAAATACTTATATTGTTCCTTGATCATAAATACCAATCTCGCAGAAAAATTAGTCACTTAAATTGAGGCAATACCTGATGTTTAAAACACTGGTTTTGTTTGTTTAACTGAGTGCTGGTTCACACACATATGCATATATGAGTGTGTGTTTGTGTATGTGCGTGTGTGCATGCTGTATGTACATAAGTGTTAACAGGGAAAATGAATCTGTGTACCTTCCCTTTCAGAGTGTAACTTCTCAATCTGTCAGTGGAGAAATGTGTGTTTCAGTAACGTTGGACTTGCCTGTCACTGTTAAATGCTTCTGATACCAGGGAACTGATTTGCTTCTCCAGCAGTGATTTGGAGAATAATTTATCAAAATTTTAAATAGATTGCTCTGTAAAAATCATATAATTACTCCTGTCAAAGTACAGATGAAAGCAAGCACAGCAAATTATAGTGTAAAGTTTTTAATTAACTTCTGATTAGCTCCAAGCTTATGTTTCAAATGTACCATGCAATACCTTATAATAAGTAGGAATAAATTAAATAGCCACTAATAGGTATGTGGTAAAATGATTAATCCCACAGCTAATACTTATTTTTTTTTTGCTGGCATATATTGAGAAATATTTACTCCAAAAGGGATTTTGTTCTATAGAGCTGGGTACCAATTCATAATTATTGGAAGAGAAAACTGCTTTCACAACTTTGGCTATTATCTTTCCTCTAATGGATTATGTTACTACTAATTGGTCATCTATGAAAAACAAGGAAGCTGTCATAAAAGTAAGACCCCTGTATGATTTCATTCATGCTCTTTTCACAAGAGGCCTGTTCCTCTCATGCTAGCCTTAAAATCATAACAAAACTAAGCTTTGTTTTTTTTCTTGTTTATCCACTGTGTGTTTCTCATTTTACAGCCCAGAGACATAATTTGAAAGTTAGAGTATTTCCTAGAAATTCTGTTAGTCACAGTGCTTTTCTGAGTGATCTCAAAATAGTCACTTAAGTTTTCTGGCCCTTAATATCCTTCTTGTGAAATTGGGAGACTAAATTAAATGACCTCTTTACTTAGTGCAAAATAGAAAGTATCATTTTAGATTAATTCATCAACTATTATTACATTAATGCATTATTGCATTCTATTTTGAAATTTTCTTAGAACTTAAGACCTTTTGATAATATTTTAGAAATAAAAAAGAAAGAGGAGTTTTTATAAAATATAACCTTCAATGTTCTGACATGCAGAAAATAATGAATTTGTTTTTATTTATGCAGAATTGTTATCATTTTAAGCAACTAGATACTTATGATTCAGATTTTAGATTTTATTGAAAAAAATACCTTAATTTATTTAAGTTCATCCAGAATTTAATAACATTAAGTTTCAGTGTTTCAATACCTAGGGAATTAATTGTACAATGATACTTAACCAAATTCATATAGATAGATAGATAAATATTGTTATTGTTATTTGAGTATTAATAGCAAATGGAGGTGAAGGAAACTGATAAAAAGCTCAACAATGGACATTGTTTTATATTTTCACAAGGAACATAGCTCAGAGACTTTGCTGACTAGAATATATTAACAGTTGTATAGTCAATGCAGAGGTACTATACCTTTCAAATGCAAAACATAAGCTGACATATAAATACTTTTCCCATATATTATTAAGAGGACTAGAATTTTCCTCCAAAAATATCAAATAATTGGAAATTTTTAAGCTTCTTTTCTATATTTTTATTTACTCTTTAGCAAGGAGAGAGACTGGAGAATGTGCATCCCAGGGCCTCTAGCCCCTGTGTACAAACTACAGAAGCATACCCCACTTTATGCGTGTGTACTTACATGGGTACTGGGAAATCGAACCTAGGCTCTCAAGCTTTCAATCATGCACCTCAACCTCTGAGCCATCTCTTCAGCACTAGGCTTATTTTTTAATGTTTACAGCATTTACTAAGTAATAGCACAATTTAACATCATATAGACAAACTTATAGTTGACATAAAATAAGCCTTTGTAGGATATGTGGAAATTCTGATTACCTCTTCAAGTGATTGACAAGATTGCTCAGTCCTGCAAGAGCGTAGGAAAGAAGGAACCAGACAGGAGGAAATCAATTCTTCTTGGTGCTGTTGTCTGCTTTTTCACACACTCTCCATTTCTTTCTTACTCTATCCTTGCACCTGCTGTCATAGAAAGTCCTACACAGAGAAAGAGAAACCAGGGTTCCTGGGGAACAGAATGTGAGGCAAAGACCATCTATAATATCTGTGACAGTTTGAATGAAAAATCTTCCCCAGAGCCTCAAGTGTTTGCAATTCAGTCCTCAGCTGGAGGAGCCTTTGGGGTATGAGCCTGGCTAGAGGAAGCGCCTTCTTGAAGATTATTCCTCTAGCTCCAGGGAGTGTTTACAACTCACTTTCGACTTCCTCCCTGCTGATGTGTACAGATCTGAAACTGCTTTTTGCTCATCTCCCTACCATAATGGCACTTCCCCTTAAAACCGTAAGGTAGAAATATATCCTTTCTTCCCATCAGGTGTTTTGTACCAGCAACGAGAATGTAACACCATCCTTTTACGCAAGGACTCCTATTAGGAGTCATCCCTGTTTCCCTGGCAGGCCTCAATGGTCCCTGCCCTATGGTGTCTTTCTTTCATTTGTAATGAATAGGTAGTAGAGAAGAAAAGAGGGCCAGCCTAGACCTTAAAGGAAAAGGGGATAAGGAGGGAAGAGGAAAAGAACAATTTCTAATTGAGTTTGCCTGAAGCAACCCCAGAGCCCATCACTGGATGAATAGATTTGTGCACTACCTGGTGGCCATGGTTAATGATAATGTGTTTATTTTAAAATTGCTAAAGGAATGGAATTATAATATTATCACATCAAAAGAAGGCAATATGGGCCTGGGGAGATGGCTCAGTGGTTGAGGTGCTTACTGCATAGCCTAATGATCTGGGCTGATACCCCAGTACCAACACAATGCATCTGGTGTTCACTTGAGGTGGCTAGAGGCTCAAGTGTGCCCATTCTCTCTCTCTCTCTCTCTCTCTCTCTCTCTCTCTCTCTCTCTCTCTCTCTCTCTCTCTCTCTACTTGCAAATAAATAAGTAAAATATTTTTAAAGGCAATATGGTTATATTTAATTACTTTGATTATACATAAATACAATATATATGCTATCTATCTCTCTATATACATGTATATGTGTATGTTGCGGTCAACTTCCTAGTTGCTGCACAGAAAGAACCCAAACAAATGCGGCTTGTGGAGGAATGGGTTTATTTGGCTTACAGACTCGAGGGGAGACTCCATCCTGGCAGGGAAAACGATGGCATGAGCAGAGGGTGGACATCACCTGCGCCACAGCACTGGAAACAGCGGCAGGAAGCTGTGCCAAATACTGGCAAGGGGAAGCTGGCTTATAACCCCCATAAGCTCGCCCCCAACAACACAGCTTCATCGAGGTTGTAAAACCCAAACTGCCATAAGCTGAGGATCGATTACCCAGAACACATTCATTTGTTTGTGGGGGACACCTGGATCAAACCATGACAGTGTATATAGACAGTATATGCTATCTTGCTATCTTGACTATTACATTGAATTTTTCTAATATATGTAGATAGTATATATATTGTATATATGTGTATGTTATATATATGCTATCTATCTATCTATCTATTTATAAATATACAGACCTTTGTAGGATATATACATATATATCACCATTGTATTGTACAATTAGTATATACATGAGTGTTATTTTTCAATTTAAAATACATTATTTTCATTGTGGACACTTCATGCCTTCTCTTCTTAACAAATTTGACATCCTAGGCTGAAGGTTGTCTTTAAGAGATGGAAAGGGGTACCTGGAACAGAATAGCCTAAGATACCCTCTGTTCCGATCATCCTTCTCTGTGTCCCTGCCTGCCTGACCTTTGCTGAGAGCAGGGTTCATAAACAATGGGTGGCACCTTCTCCTTTTCTCTGTGAAGCTATAGGCAGTCTGGGTGCCTTGTAGGGTTCATAGAGTTTATTAAATTCTTAGACACACTATGGACTTGGTTGGGTTCAGCATGCACTTTGAGGGTGCTCCAGAGCCCTCTTCCTTGGGTTTTCCTCTCCACCTCTTCATCAACACCATCCATGTGCAGAAACACTCTTCTTCACCACAATGTGCACAATGTTGGAGAATGCCCACAAATGATGTATGCAAAAGACGTTTCCAGACAAGTCATTCAAACCCGGAGACTGATAACACATTAAAATCAAACATTGGGGAATCAAATACTGTGTTGAGATAGTATATACTTTTCCCACAGAAGTCTGCACAGCTAAGAAGAAATTAAAGCACTCCAATTTCTTCATTTATCTTCCTGAAGCATCTGCAGGAAATATTTGACTGCCTACCAAAGGCTGGGGTTGCTATGTATTCTTGAGGTCACACTTCACCATTCCCCAACTCTGAGTACATGTCATTAAGGAGTCTTCTAATTACAGAACTAGGTGTCATCTTAAGAATCTGTAGGATTTAAACTCCTTAGGGAGATACCTGATTCTCAGGGGGTTTATCCAATCAGCAGCAACCATGTCAACAAAAAAAACCTCCAACTTGTGGAGGGTTTCCTATCTCTAAACTTTGCTTCTCACTCTTATTTACCTGAACTAGATTTAAAAAGAAAAGATTTTTATAAATTACTCTTTCAGTATAATGTAACATTGTGTTTATAAAACTGAGAGAGTTTGATTATAAATGTTTTCAAAATGTAACACATGGTAGATAAATAGTTCATTATTTAATTTCTGCTAATCTCATTCAAGAAAGAATTAGATATTGGGAAATGGTGCAAAATTAAACATTCCAGTTGTAAGTCCTGACAAGTGTTACAGAATTAACACTTAGAAGGTAATCAATGAAACACTGTATATGTGTATTGCTTGGTATGATATTTGTTGATCCTATATGACAGTGAATATGTACTCTACTATGCAAAGCCAAGGTAGTTTAATACTGCTGATGTCTTCAGTAGTTGACTGAAAATGATATATTAAACTAGAAAGTAGGAAACAGCAGTGAGGTAGTGCTTTCATGCACTTGACTCGCCTCCAACCTAGCAGTGACATCTGCATAAGCCCATAAGAAAGGAAGAAAGGAAGCTTTCGTTTTGATGAGTTAGGAACATTTCTCCACCATTACCTGATGCAAGTGACATACCACCAGTGAATCACGTAGCTATTCTTATATATTAGACAGAAAAATCCACCTAAAAATTAACCTCTCATTCAACCTATGCTTAAACTCTGCACACCCAAAATGCTAAAGTTCAGATAATACACATGAGCTGGTATTTTAGTTGTCTTATAACTCTTGTCAGAAAATTCATTTTGCCTCTAAGAAATGAATATCAGGACTTAGCCACAGCGTCTGTGATCCTTCTGGGAGTTACCACAGCAGTGGACTCAGACAATGGAAGAATCTCCCTGAAGCAATCACGCTGGAGTTCACTGTCAACAGAGACCCAAGAAACCAAATAGAAAGGAAAAAAAAAATCTTGAGAGGATGTTTTATTAAATGTCTTCTCCACCTGCTTCATTACAATTCAGATCTGTTTCCCGATGTTCCTGATGCTCTTCGGGTACCCTGAGCTGCCTGAAAGTCATTCAGTATGAGGGAATGGGAATTGTGTAGTGGTACTGAATATTTCTCTCAATCTCTCAATATTAAAAAAATTAAATAATGACCCATATTAAAAAAAGTAATATCTAGGTGTAGGAAAGTCCATGAAAGAATTTTAGCTGCAAAAGGTTATCAGCTAAGCAGCTTGGTTGTTTCTTAAGCTCACAATGTAAATTAGTAGGACTGTTGAAACAGCTGGGTCGTACCATGAATCTTCTCCAGAGAGAATATGAGTAGTGTTAGCGAGTAATCTCAAAATGTTAGTGAAAATGAATTGGTGATGTCATTGGAATGGCATGTCCAAAATTAAGTGCATTCGATTCACATAAATACAGAAGTGGAATTAAAATGGTTTCACCTGAAAATTTATGTGAATTTAAAATGAGAGTGATTTGTCTATATTAAATTAGCAATCAGTTAAATTCTTTTCTGTCTAGGAGTATTTGGAAAAAAATCACAAATTTTGCAAATTTTTAAACAAAGCTACACTTGACAGTCCAAGAGAATCAACTTAGATAATGAAAGTAATACTATGGAAATCAGCCATGCATAAGCAAAATGTTTTATATGACTAGCCTTAAACATTTCAGTTTATGCAATACCATAATGAGTGCAAAGAATGTATAATTTATAGATACATATTTTCATGTATTCTGTATATTCGAATACAAATTTAACTTCATAAGATTTTTAGATTCATAGAAAAGTTGTAAAGATCAAAATTTTTGCCCAAGTTCTTTTATGATCAGCATTTTATGTTTTTAGTATATTCAATAAAATTAATTACTATTTTAATATATTAGTAATGATTAAAATTCATGCTTATTCATACTTTATTTTAATCTAAATATCTACTCCCTCAGATATTTGGATTATACATCTTGTCTGGTTAGCCTTCTCTTGGCTATAAAAATGGCTCTGATTTTCTCTTTCACATTTTGGAAACTTTGATGAGTACTGGCATTTAAGTAGAATATCCTTTCATGAAGCATTTGTCTGATGATTAAATTGGGTTTGGTATGCAGGTGAAACACAAAGGATGAAGTGGAATTCTTACCATATCATACTCAGTACACCTACTCTCAGTGTTTAATTTTTCTTGTTCATATTAACTTAGATCATCTGGAAAACTTGTCAGAGTTCTCCAATTACTCTTTTCCTACATTCATCATTCACTTGTTGGGAGAAAGTCACTATACCAGGTGTACATGTAAATCAGCACAGCACAAAGGCTCATGTTTCAGAAGCAGTTTATATTTTTCCTTTTAGGGATTCCACACTCTGCCTCTTGAAGGGGTGACTATTATTGGAGCTACTTTGCATAGAAGAATTATCTATTTTCTCCCATTTTAAATTTTAATAATTTGTTTCCAGTAAGAGATCATGGATATTTATTTTCCACCTAGGATTTCAGTTCACTACAGTCATGTTCATTTTTTCTCAAACACTCAAGTTATTGTTTTAAGTTTATCTTGAAATTCCTAGTGAGTGTCAAGATACATAGTCATGATTCAATAAATCGGTTATTTCATCTAAACCCCAAGGAAGATAAAGGACATTTGGATTTATGGACTAGTACCTAATTAAAAGCAGCAAACATACGTTTTTGATATGTACCTGACCTTTAATTTGAGATCACCACTTATACACATGATGCCGTGTATATTTAGAGATTGCCACATTCATATGATGTTTGAACAACCACCAATCTCATCAGCAAACATTAATGAATATCGATTTAGCTTTACAAGTTGGTGACAATCAGCTGACCCCAGCTACATCTGACTGATTTTGACCAGACTCACTTGTGTTCGTGGCAAGGGCAGGAGAGTGAGAACTCATACCTGTAGAAACTCCCCTGAACATTGACTCACAGTGCCAGCTAAGGGGAAGAGGGCGTAGAAATGAACCCATGCTTATCTCAACCCCTGGTGCCCATTATACTTGCTATCACTCAAGTGGGGGAAACAGGACAAAGGAGAGTCCACACTCACAAATGTGGGCATGACCTCTGCCTCCTCTGTACGAGGAACTCCAGAGTCCCATGGCACATTCCGTGTCCTCAGAAGAGAGTTAATAGCAGAAGTCAATAGAGAAGTCCATCTGTCATGCATACCTCTGAAGAGACTATGTATCTAAGCTCTCCTGGACACGTTTATTGTTTGTAAAATAAGATTTCACACCATTTTTGTTATGAATTATGACAGTGAATTGAATAGCAACATTATCATAACTGTGTCATATTTCAGAAGCTAATCTTTCCAACTCGTTTAAACATATAAGATAGTAATTCACTTTTCAATTCTGCACACATCTTGGAACATAATGAAATATTATTGGATGAATACATCTTAATAGGCATGTGTTTCTAATATGAATGAGTTCGAGCAACAAGACGTTCAGGATAGTAAGGAACGGATGTGTACAATGGAGGACTCAGCTAGTCCTATAAATCTCCAGGCATATTTATGCTGGAATTAGATATAGGAATAGTATATTTTTGTGAATGTTCAGTAGAGAGGAAACTATTAAGGAAATGCTTATTCAAATAAAATTATTGACAGTTGCAGAATATACAATATGGAAATTTGCTCCAGAGATTATTTAAATGAAGTCCTTAAGAATTCACGCATATCAAATCCTAATTTTTATGTAGAACAACTCAAACTGGGATAAATCTTTTTTATCAGAAAACCTTCAAAATAATGTGCAGGATTTAATTAAGCATAGCTTTGCTATTTACAATTCATATTCTAAATGCAATCCTTTAAGAAGCAATGTCTGTTACAAGTCCCATAGAAAGCTGCTGATGTGTGAGGTCGCACGTTGGGGTTCAAAAGTCTTTGGCTTCTGAGCAAATCTCCAGCAGAATTCTGATTCTCTGCCTTGTATAGAGTAGGTATAGGTAGTTTTTCCCCATGTTCAGAACTTAATGAGCCTATCTCTTTTCTTTATCCATCAATAAAAAGGAGTGTGTCTCTCTCCTAGGATATGAAGGAGAATAAAATGGTGAATAAAGTCTTAAACTTGGCACAGTTCTTCACACACAACATGCTCCATATTCCTGTGTTGGCTGACTGCCTTCCAAGATACACATTTGTGCACCTACTTACATAATGGCTCACGTTGTAACAGCTGCCTTGCTTGTGCTTACTAGGAAGGGTCTGGTTCAGACAGAATTCCAAGCACAGGAATGATGGTCACACAGAGCTCTGTTATTACAGGATTAATACACACACACACACACACACACACACACACACACACACACACACACAGCAGCAGCAGCAGCAGCAGCAGCAGCAGCAGCAGCTTTAGGTGAGGAATTTCCTCAACTATGATCAGCACTGAATCATGTTCAATTTTATTAAGCTGGAGAACTTTGTCCAGAATATTTGAAGAAGCACAGAACATGCATTGAGCTGTAGCGTTCCTACCACTATTTCATTCTTCAGAGACAGTAAAACTCATGCTTAGAGCTCAGATATGCATGCTTCATGGTGAGATAAATGTCTGCAACTGTTCTTAGGTTCACTTTTTTTTTTTCTGCAAGTGTAAATGTCCGTCATAAGATTTGATGGATGATGGCCAAGTTCTTGATGTCAAATTTAAAGGCAAAATGTGCTAAATTGATCAATAGATGTTCAGTGTGCACTTTCACTCAGAACTCCCCCTGGTTCACGGAAACGCATTGGTAGTCTGGCCACTGGCCTTGCACTATAGGAGTTTGAATACCAAATTACATAGAATCCATCAATGACAGTTATGCCAAGTGACAAAAATCCCTCTTTTATTTCTTTAGGAGAAGGCTAAGCTTTTAAATGGAGCTTGATATTGCTTTTATTACCTGACTACATCTATCCGCAGTCCCAGACAAACCAATGTGCTGAAAACTGGATTAAACAGTTGTAAGGGACACCTGGTGAGCTAGTCAAAGTGTATCTACCAGTTCCTCATCCCACTGACTGACAGGTGTGCCTAGTTCTCGTGCTGGGAAAGGCTGAATGATA
>PVHP010050139.1:0-11915 GCA_004024765.1 Zapus hudsonius
TCTATCTATCTATCTATCTATCTATCTATCTATCTATCTATCTACCTACCTATCTACCTGCCCATCTATCTATCTATCTATCTATCTATCTATCTATCTATCTATCTATCTATCTATCTATCTATCTATCTATCTACCTACCTATCTTTCTATCTATCTATCTATCTATCTATCTATCTATCTATCTATCTATCTATCTATCTATCTACCTACCTATCTTTCTATCTATCTATCTATCTATCTATCTATCTATCTATCTATCTATCTATCTATCTATCTATCTATCTATCTATCTATCATCTATAGCCCAGGATGTCTTGACCTCTCAGTTCCTCTGCCCAGTCTTCAGCTCTAAGTTAGAGAAACTTACCATCCCAACATGTCCACTGATGTGTTTCATGGCACTGCTGTTGGGATGTCTTCTTCCTGCTTTATTTCTTTGCAGATCTGTCCCTTTGTGCCCCTGCTTGAGCTAAGATGCATCCCTCTGTGCATGTTAAATGCATGGTCATGTCTACTCAGGGCCTTTGCACAGGTTTCCCCTCCGCCAGCTTGATGGATTCTCCCCTCTGCTCCTCTGACCCTCGTTCATTCGCTTTGATGCCTCCGCTGCAATTGGTTATTCCCCAAGCACTCCAAAGCTTTCTGTGCATCTTTCCTGTGGGTGGCCTCTCCTGTCTACCAAGCATTCTCTGCTTCTTCCTTCAAGACCACAGCTCTGTTTAAGTCATTGTGCACTTGTGAGACCTCCATGACAGATTAAGAATGTTATGTCCTATTGTGGAAGACATGGAAAGATTGTAAGAGCCAAAAGAAGGGTAGGACTGCTTACAAGGAAAACTTCCAGACACAAAATAGCCTTGGTATTCATGACTTTGCAGTTCCTGATGATACCTATACATAATGGGAGGAAAAGATGATGACACCAAAACAAAACAGAGACTAATTGAGAGGGGGAGAGATATGAGGGAGGGTGGGGAGGGAATCATGATGGTTTATGGTCTATAATTATGGAAGCTAGTAAAGGGCATTGGAGACAGACACTGAGGATACCCAACACAATCCAAAGCAGAAATCCAGAGACTCTTAAGACCTCAACAGTAAATCAGACCTAAAACCTACCCACCATGCCTCAGGGATTTGAGCAGAAGAGGGGGCAGAAAGATTGTAAAAGACATGGTGGGGGAGAATATCCAGAGACATGGCTCCCCTCAGCAACAACACACAAAGAAAAAAAACTGGCTACCCCTTGAGCAATTAGTAACCCCTACCCCATGGTCTGGTTCAGCACGCCCACTGAAGAGGGCCCCCAGTGAGCTGGGGACAGAAAGGAGGGAAGTAGGGGTACCATCACAAGACTTGTTCATGCAATGTATCTAATTATTGAAAATAAATATGGAGAAAAAAAGAAACACCAAAAAAGAGAACATAATGTCTTCTTTATTTACCTTTCTCTTCTAGGTCTTGGCCCATATTCAACACACACACACACACAAACACACACACACACACACACACACACACACACACACACGTCAATTGATCATAATGGCACTTGAATACTTATTTAGCACATCTATGGGAGTAGTGTACATAGTATGGTGTGTATATAGTGTGTGCATGTGTGTCCTTATGTGTTCACATTCAGAGGCCCAAGGAGAATGCCAGGTGTCCCCGTCTACCTCTCATCCACATTTTTTTCCTTGAGAGGGAGTTTCTCACTCCTCCTGGAGATGCTGTTTATTTTGGCCAGACTTCTCCCGTCTTTGGCCCCTCCCCACAAGAATCCAGTGACAGGTATGTGGCCACACTGAGTGAGGTTTTTATGTGGTGTTGGGAATTAAACTCAGATGGTCTCTTGGGGCCTCTCAAGCCCTCAGGCTTGCCCACCAATCTCTTACCTACTGAGCTCTTTCCTTAGCACTTTAATTTAAAAAAATTGTATTATTAGTTTTGACCTCATAAGTCTTAAGACCTTTGGGGTTCGTGGCTGTGTCATTGAAAATATTTGCACTGACACCAAAATTCTTGTCAGTGTGCCATCTGTGCTGTGATCCATCTGATGTCTAGGATCCTTTGTCATAACATTTAGGTGGGTTCCCTTAGCTGATGTCCACTCCTTCAATTATGTGGGTTCCCTTGGGGGTGATGTCCACTACTTTAACTGTGTGGGTTCCCTTGGGCTGATGTCCTCTCCTTCAATTATGTGGGTTCCCTTGGGCTGATGCTCACTACTTCAACTGTGTGGGTTCCCTTAGCTGATGTCCTCTCCTTCAATTATGTGGGTTCCCTTGGGGTGATGTCCACTACTTCAACTGTGTGGGTTCCCTTGGGCTGATGTCCACTCCTTCAATTATGTGGGATCCCTTACGTTGATGTCCACTACTTCGATTATGTTTATTCAGATAAGATTTAATTTACTTTGCCATATGGTAATTCGACCTTTTAATTTTGAAAAGAAAATTAATCCTCATGAATTTCCTTGAAGTATCTTGCCTGAGCTCTCAAGACTGAAATGTATATTAACACATGTATAATGTTTTTAGAACTGTTTGAGAGCAAGAGGAATATGGAAAAACATATATTTATATATCCCATGTAATTAACACTCCAGATATTTATCACTGACATGTCATTGGATATTTGGTTCATCCTTACATGTGACAATGGTGTTCTTCAGAACAGTATCCAAACACGGTTCATATGCGGCACTGAGTTGTCAAACTCCTTAATCTCTTTAAACCTAGAATAGCTTCGCTGCCTTTTACAGCTTTCATAACATTGAAGTGTTTTTTGTTTTTTTTTGAGAAGCTTGGTAGAGTTGTTTTTATATTTGGATCCATTTACTTGTTTTTCATGCTCAGATTCTGGGGAGGCATTTCTGGCCTGAATAATTCGTAGGTGATGTGCTTTTCTCTGCACATTGTTGCTGATTTGTTTACTGTTGAGTCCTTTGTCCCTCGACAAATGAGGCGCACAGACAACAAGGAATGAGTAAAGCAAAAGAGATTTATTAAGAAAAAGGTAAACAAAAAAGTTCAAGTGTCAGGGCCAAGCATGCTTAAGATTTTGTACATCCAACGAAGAGAAAGAAAGGAGAAAAGGAAGTTATGCTCTCTGAATTAGAACTCAGAGAAGTGGACAAGCTTAGCAGTGAAGCCCTCTAAGCAATCAAAGACCTCCCCAATTCCTATGGAATGTCTTCACTCTGTTCTATACATCCAGCAATCTCTCTACAAGTCTCAAGGTCCCTGGCTTTCCACACAGCCATCTTCTGCTTTCTGATGGACAATGTAACAGTCACCACCATGCTGTACTTGTAAGTTTTCCTAATATATAGTAAAGTAACCATTATTATTCCCTTCAGTGTTGGCAAGAAATATATACATACATATATATAATATTTATAACATATATTATATATACTGCATTTACACTTTAAACCTTTTCTTTCTTTTCTTTTTATTTTATTTATCTAATTTTGCTTTACTTGGTTATGGAGTCTGCTAGCAAGACAAAGACTTCAAGTGATTCATTAGGAATCATGGGAGCTGTCAAAGAAAAATTGTTAAATTGTCAAATTGAAAATATTGTCAAAGAAAAAGAGTTAAACAACAAGAAAGACTTTATTCAAGACTACTGCGTTAAGGGAAAGATCTGGAAGCCACTCTGCTGCCACAAAGGGCAGGTGAGCTGGGGTTTAAGCACCAGAGTGAATTACTCGGACGTTCTCTAGGAGGCTGGTCAGAAGGCATAGGGGAGCCATGTTTGCTAATTGGTGCTGATTGACATTAGACACCTACCCTGTCTTAGATACTGGGAGATGGGGCATTATCTTACATTTCAAAGGGAAGGCTCCCAGGTCCATGCAAAGACAGCCCAAAGTTCTGAAACTGGTAAGAGACTAGGAGAAGAGTTATTTACATTTCAAAGGGGGAGAGAAAGAATTTGCAATTACAAGTTTTCTCAAGTGCAGGGTTCTGAGAGGTCTGGGGCCTAGAGTCAGGAAGAAAATAGTCCACAGTCTAGGCAAGCTGAAGGGATGGACCTTAAGGCTGTCTTGATTAATGCAGACTTGTGGCGTCTTCTCCCGTGTCTATGGATGCCAAAATCTTGACTTTGACTTTGAAAAAAGTTCCTGGTCATAGGCATAGGCCACACTGAAAGAGAGCCCAGTACTCCAGAGGAATATTAAAGATAGAGTCCAGTTACTTGGACAGAAAATGGGAGGTTTTGTATTTGGATGAGAAAAGCCACATGTCCCAGAAATTCTGTTTGTAATGATTGTGTGTCTGTCCCGTGGGATTTTTAATCTCTCCTCTACAAATTACACACACACAAAGAAAGCATTTTTATGTATTTATATCTTCTAATTAATTTAACTTTGAAGCTATAGTCTTTGGGGCTGGGGGAGGAGGGAAACACTTATTAATTCCCATACTTAACGCCTGCTCTTTGAAACGTCTCAAACCCAGACCTTTTGTGTAGGTTTTTAATATGACCCTCTTGTGTCTGGTGTTTGGCACATTTCGATCCTGCTTCACATTATAAAGTGCTTGCACTGAGGATGTGCTCTTGTTATATTCATTTTTGTTCAGATGACCTTGAGATGCCCTACACAGAAAGCTAAGAAGGAGTAAATACTTTCACTGGTTTCGGGTTTTTATGAGATTCTTTTATTCCCCCCATGCTTCTCCATTTATGAATTTCTGTATGGGGTCTTACTCAACAAAATTGGTAATCTCTCTGATTTCTGGTAATCTCTCCTTATCTTGAACATCCGATGGGCATGTAATTGGCGATTGTATTCATCCGGAGCCCCAAAGAACAGAGGTTATGCAATTTGGGAATATAATTTGCTGCTCCATGAGTCTTCATTTCCGCCCAGATGCCTGGCTCTTGTCTAAATTCAGAACTTGTCTAAATGCAGATCAATGGGCATTGTGAGCTTTGTTGAAATAGAAAGAAAGTCTCCAAGTCGAACACTGTGACAGCTTGGTTCCTCATCTTCTGAGGCCAAACCGAAGAACTCTGTTTGCAGAAGGATTGTGAAGTCACTCCTTGGGAGAGTTCTGATCCTTTTGTTTCCCGGTGATTTCTCTGAAGGCTTTGTTTGAAATTAATACACAAGAGTAAATAGCTAAATGAATGCTTGATTGGCTGATATTTAAAAAGTTTGGGTAGCATCGAGGTTTCCAAAAAAGTGACCCCAAATATTGTGAAGAGTTAAAAAAAAATCCTAACCAGCAAATCCTTCAATGAGCCCACTGTATAAACTACAATAATTGACAATCAGCCCAAGAATATGAAAACTAACTCAAAGGACTTCTCTTGCCTGAGGTGTATGGAAGGTCATCCCCAGGGTCCTTAGGAGTAGATTAATTTCATTGAGGTCTTGCCAATGAGAAGAAACACAGAAGAATTTTGGATCACAATTTTAGCAAGTAGTTACACGTGACATAGTTTTACTCACTTTATTTCATTCAACACTAAGGCCTAATCTAATCTAACACAAATGCCATAATCAGTAAATACCATTTGATTATCAGATAATAGAAGTTAGAGCTGTGTTTTACACAGCTAGAATCAGCTGGAACCTTTCGGATGTTTAATGAACAAACATCATCCATTCCAGTTAGTAGCTCTACAAAATGAGTTACCTAATTGAGCTAATATGAATTTATCTAAGTCCACAACTGAGTTATGGTGACATTCCCATTTTACAGATGTGTACCCTGAGCATGAGGGACAGGAAGTCAACTACAGGAACAGCTGATAGGGGACACAATTATGCTTCACCCTGAGAATAGCAAGTCCCAAATCTGGATTATTTCATACTACGTCCAAGGTTAGGTGACATTTCTGCTTCTGTGCACAAAGGAAGAATTTATGTTCCAAGCATCCTGTACCTACACATCCTCTGTGCTCCAGGCCTATCTGAGTGTGTGTCAGGGGGCTGGCTGCAGATTTGGGTGGGGGTGGAGGACTCTCCGTGTGCACAGCTCTGTGTTGGGTGACTGGCTGTCAGCCACCGCTCTGGAGTATTTCTCCCTCGACTGGACTGTTTCCAAGGAAACAAAAATGTGGGCATCTTTGACAGATATTCTGATTCTTATTGATAAGAGTAATGTGTGAACATCTTATCTTTCACCACAGTGATTGTTTCATGCGACTGTAGACCCAGTAGGGCCTCAGTGGGGATCCCTGGCTTCAGTATACTGAAGGAGAGGAGAGGGTCTTAGCGTCCATTATGCTCTCTCTGCATCCTTTTCATATTCAACATACATCACTGTGATGGTTAAGTTTTGATGTCAACTTGACCTTTCAAGTAATCTTGGGTGGGTCTCTGAGGATGTTCACAGGAAGGCAGCCTCTCAGTAGGGGGCAGGATGTAAAGAAGCTCAAAGGAGCTAGAAGTAAACATCCTTTCCTGTGTGGGCAGTGCAGGAAGGAAATTCCAGAGACTCAGGAAGCCAATAAGTCTGGGATAGAATTGCAAAACTCCACCCTAGGGCTATATAAAGGTGAAAGAATTCTCTACTTGCCCTTCCTGCTTGTTTGCTAGTGTGTGTGTGGTGTAGATGGTGGGTTTTTATCTCTGCTCGGACCTGAGAAAGGGGAGCAGCTTCTTTTGCATTCTGGAACTTCCCCTGGATCTATAGCTACAAATAAATCCTTTCCTCCCATAAACTGTGCCTGGTTTGGAGATTCATCCCAGCGGCATGTGGCTGACTACGACAGTCACCAAGGTCATTGGCACCTAAGCTGGGGTTGAAGAGGTTTCATTTGATTTAGGCTAACATATCTTCTTCCAAGAGGAGGAAGTTGCTATGTTATTAATATATCCTCTTTTCCACTGGAACTGTCTCACGTGAACAAGGATGATATTAGGGTTGTTGCAGCCTAAACCATCCCTAACATAGTGGCTTAGAGACTAAAGGCAACATCACTTGACACCCAACTGCTTGTATTCAAACCCAGGGCCCATATATTATGGCATTGCATGGGCTATTTAAAGTCTCAATGCCTTGCTTTCCTTGACGATAAAATGGGAACACTATAGTGATAGCATTTAGGTCACAAGGTTCTTCTGATATTGAAATAAGATAATATGTCTAAAGTGCCAAAATACATTGATACACATCTTGTTACCTTGTAAGGATCCTCCGAGGAGACAATTTTAAGGTGATATGAAAGAACAGAATTAACATAAAAGAAGTTGAATCACTATTCACTTATAATGAATAAAGTTACCAAATATTAATTGAAGATCTATTATATCTTGGAAGGTAGATGAGAAAATATTTATATTTTGTCTTGAAGGATCTGGGACTTCACCAGCAATATAAATGAGAAGCATATCTAGGGTTCATATGCATAATGAAGACTGAGGAAAGAGAGAACGGCTACTTCACATTGGCGCCATGAGGAAAATATTCAATAAGATGGGAAATATTCCCATTGATACTATTTGGTTTGCAGTGGATCACATGACTAGGAAAGGCAATGCACCAGCCAATGAATGAGATTAATACATAGCCTGAAATTTATCATGATAGGCATCCTGGGGGAGAGTGGAGGGAGACAGGTGCATTTCTACAAAAGCCATGAACTCGAGGACCAGAGACAGGAGTCCCATTGTGGCACATGAGGGGAGTCTGGCCTCCATGAGAACTGGGGGGACATCACCAGTGTCCAGCATACTCTTTCCTTCTCTGTTGTCCTTTGTGTTTCTTCTGACTCAACCTTTATTTTTCCTCTGCCCTTCAGCTTGCTTTTTGGGCAGATGTAGCCTTGATTAGTATATCATCGAGTTCTTTCAGCTTTGATACTTAATGCCAACTCTTAAATCCCTGGACTTTTAGTGTTTACATCCCCTGGAGGAATCTGCTTGGCCCTCCCACATTTTCTCCTAAGGACAAAGCTTAGGTCACTTTCAGACTCCACATGGATTTCTTTGGGTCAAATGTTCCTTTTTGCCTGATCATCTGGGAATGAGGGTGACCTAAAATATAACTTCTTAGGCATCAAAGGTAGCTTTCTTTGAAACTGACATGGGCCTCACAAAATGTCAAGGTTTGCTTGGCCTGGAAGACTTAGGAGAGGCCCGACTGGAGATTCTCATCTGAATAATGCACATTAGGGATAGTGCTTGAAGTCAGGAGAGTGGGGAGGGGGGTAACTTCTTGATGACAGCCACACTCAATGGGTGACAAGGTGATATTTACAGTGTAGGTTAAGGTGCTGTCCCAAAGTCATCCACTGTCCCTGCACAATGACCAGAGGGGACAAAGGAAGACTGGTTACCTCTACTGCCACACAGAAGGACGAGGACATGCCAGCCAGATGTGCTGGTGAACTTTCACCAGTCAGAGACAGAAGGAGGGAAGAGCTAACAGATAGGTTTCTTTTCTTCCTCATCAAAGATTATTTCAAGACATAGTCATTTCAAAGGCTGTGGAAGGCCACCGGTGAGATCAAGCCAACACCTGTGTTTGTTGTACCCCTGTGGCCAGGCCAGCACCACACTCTTTCCTTGTTCTTGTTCATTTCTTCCCGACTTCCCATTCCCACTTACTCTCCTTTCTGTGACTTCTCTTGCCCCATAAAGCATGAACTAATACATTTTCCTAAGGGCTTAAATTTCAAGGGGACCTGGGATCAAACACTTTCATGAAAGGCATTGAAATATATTGCCCATTGTTCTCAGCACACTGGAAACCTATAAGTGGTCAGGGATTCTCAAGAGTGGTCTTTGGGTCATGATCATCAGCACCCCCGGGGAATGTGCAGAAGTACAAATTCTCAGGATTGCATTGGGTCTAATGAATCAGAAACTCAGGTTGATTCTGATGTCTGCTGACTCGTGATGCCCACTGCTCTCGTCCAAGGCTATTGATTCTCATCAGTAGGCTACCTGTCTGGTTTTGTAAATCAACTCTATTGATATGCATCCACTCCTGTTTGTTTGCTCATGGGTTATGCCTGGTTTGGTGCTATGAGGCCAAGTGGAGATGTTAAATTAGTCTAAAATGTTTGCTATGTGATCTTTTAAGAAAACAAAGTGCTAATTCCTCTCTCGTACCCATACACTTCTGCTCCTCACAGGTGGTTATGTCTAACAAGAGTCTCCAGTTCCTTTTCCAAACTCCTTTGTATCAGGGGATATTAGTGTTGTCATCATTTAACATTTACCTCAGGCACTGCTCTATGGATTCCATGAAGGAATAGGGATTAGAGCTATTTTACTTTCATGAAAACTAAGTAGAGTGTTTTCAGGAGGCATATGGTCAATAGTGAGAGTGTATTCTGTGGATATCTGCTTCACTACAATGATGAGATATCTTAGGGGAATAAAGAAACTTCACAAAGTTTTGGCACCCACTCTGCCTATGCTCTGATTACCTTCATCAACCCGAAGGAGGAGTTACAGGAGCACACCATAACTCTGACTTTGGAAAGATGATTGTTTAGACCCTTGAGCAGTTGTAGAGAAAAGACCACACCATAGAAAAAAATATTGGAGAATAAACAAAAATATCTCAAGTCAAAGAGAAGTCTAGGCTGGGTTTGGTGTCCTGTGCCTAGAATCCTGGTACTGCAGAGGCTGTGGTGGGAGGACTAGCAGAGCCAGGGTGAGTCAGAAGGCAACTTCCACTAGATAGTAAAACCCTGTCTCAAAAACACAAATTGTTAAAAATATAGATATTTGGTTATGATTTGCCCTTGAAATGACTTTCTGAGTCCAGTGGCCTGGTGTCATAGCCACATGCTGTTGGGATGACTCTCCAAACCAGGCACAGTTTTTTTTGGAGGAAAATATTTATTAAAGTAACAGGTCCAGGGGATGTTTAATAATGAAAAAGGTTGCCCCCCAAGCCCACCCAGCACATCTAGCCAGCACACTTCCCCTCCACTAGCACACTTCCCCTCCACTAGCAAAACAGCAGGAACTTCAGGCCTCAGATCAGACTGGTCTTTGTATATGTATATCTGGAATTTTATATCCACCTTAGAAATACCCTACTAGGTCAGGCTAAGGTGACACATCCTCCAGCCAGGAGGCTGAAGAAAAATCTTTAATACACATTTGAATCTATTGGGGGACACTTAATCAAACTAACATATTCCACCCTTGGCCCTGTCATGGCTTGATCCAGGTGTCCCCCACAAACAAATGAATGTGTTCTGATTGATTGATCCTCAGCTGATGGCAGTTTGGGTTTTACAACCTCAGGGGAGGTCTTATGGGGGTTATAAGCCAGCTTTGCTTTGCCAGTGTTTGGCACACTTTCGTGCCATTGTTTGCAGTGCTGTGGCAGAGGTGATGTCCACCCTCTGCTCATGCCATCATTTTCGCTGCCATGATGGAGTCTCCCCTCAAGTCCATAAGCCTAATAAACCCATTCCTCTATAAGCCGCTTTTGCTTGGGTTCTATCTGCGCAGCAACAGAGTAAGTTGACTACAACAGCCCTCAATAGATTTATAACCATTATATTATGTCCAGTCTAACTTTAAAGTTCCCACAGTCTTTACCAACTTTAAGGCTATTCCAAAGTCCCAAGTCTTATATGAGATTTAAGATTGTCTTTTAACTTTAAATTTTTAAAAATAAAACAAGTTACATACTTTTAACATATAATGGCACAGAGAAAACATTTCCAACTGCTATGAGGCATAACAAGGAAAGACTGGGCCAATGTAAACTCAACAAACATCAGCAAACATCCACATCTGCAGTTTAAGTCCCATAGCATAACCAGTGACTGACAGTCTCCAGATTTTCCAATTTGTCCCTCTAGCTTAGCTGAGGAGCTAGGAAAACTTCCATTCCGAGCCAACAGCACTCCATGGTAGCCCTTGCAAAGTCCTGGTATATCCAAAGTGTCTTTGAGTCTCCATTTTAAACCACGATCTACCTTCCGATGGCTTCACTGGCCAATCAGGGACTTCACACCCTGTTCCAAATACTGCATTTCAGCAGTGGCTCCTGAAATGTGTGTACTTCATGACACTCTCCATGTATACATTTCTCATGCTTCCAAAAGCAATGCCAGGTATACAGGACACAGCTATTTTGTAAACAGTGACCATGAAGAGAAGATTCCTTCCTTTCAGTTATTTCCTTTCAAAAAAGTTTGTACAGTCTTTCACTCAATCCTTCCTGAGTGGAAACACCACAGAAATCTCTCCATTGTTTCAATGTAAAGCAGTTGGGCCATAATCAAAAGCCAATATTTGTGCCAGTAAGTTAAACTTGCTTTAAGGTTTTTTACAACTTTCAATCTTAAATTCTCTGTTCCATATCCATAGCTGTGATGGTTAAATTTTGTTGTCAACTTGACCTCTCAAGTAATCTTGGGTGGGTCTCTGAGGATGTTCACAGGAAGGCAGCCTCTCAGTAGGGGGCAGGATATAAGGAAGCTCAGGAGAGCTATAAGTAAACATCCTTTCCTGAGAGGGCAGTGCAGGAAGGAAATTCCAGAGACTCAGGAAGCCATTAAGTCTGGGATAGAATTGCTAGACCCCACTCTAGGGCTATATAAAGGTGAAATTCTCTCCTTGTCCTCCTGCCTGTTTGCTGTTCTGTGTGTATAGTGTTTGTTGCAGTCAGCTTTCTTGTTGCTGAGCAAAAAGAACCCAAACAAAAGTGGCTTGTAGAGGAATGGGTTTATTTGGCTTACGGACTCGAGGGGAGACTCCATTCTGGCAGGAAAAACGATGGCATGAGCAGAGGGCTGGACATCACCTCTGCCACAGCACTGCAAACAGCGGCAGGAAGGTGTGCCAAACACTGGCAAGGGGAAGCTGGCTTATAACCCCATAAGCCGCCCCCAACAACACAGCTCTAATGAGGTTCTAATTCCCAAATTGCCATCAGCTGAGGATAGATCTATCAGAACACATTCAATTG
>PVHP010050140.1:0-11900 GCA_004024765.1 Zapus hudsonius
GTTAGGGTCTGGGGAGATGGCTCAGTGGGCAAGAGCACTTGCTATGAAGACCCATGTTAAAAGTTAGGTGTGGCCATGTACTCAGGTAACCTCCATCCCTACAGGTGTGAAGACTGGAGAATTGTGGGAGCTTGCTGGTCAGCCAGTCTGACCAAAACATTAGCAGCTCCAGATTCATTGAGAGACTCTGACTCAAGGATACAATGCAGAAGAAGAGCAATAGGGGAATACAGCTGCATTCTACTTTGGCCTGCACGTGTGTGTGCACAGAAATGTACAGCTATATACACACATGCATACCATGTATATATACACAAACCACACTATAAACACACACACACACACACACACACACACACACACACACACACACAGAAAATGTTCTCATTTGGTTTGTGTCATAACAAAGAAATTACAAGTACAGGAAATCATTAAGCATAATATAAAGTCTCACTAAATTATTAACTAAAATAATATAGTAATGATGACAATCATATCTTAATACACAAGGTTGGTTTTTGGAGCCACCATAATTTTTATTAAAAGGCTCAATACATTTCTTTTTTTTTAAACTCTGATGTTTTAAACCTCAAATCCATCATGTGACAGAAAACAGATGGTATACTTGTAAGGCTTAGTTCCAGCTATCTGTAGCAGAAAATGTCCTCAATAACACTGGCTTACAAAGGAGAGAAGATTTTAGGTCATGCTACCATATCTGCATTCCAGACAGCAAGGAGAAGAAAGTGTTCCTGCTCTTCGAGTCCCACGATAGTTCTGGTTGTATCTTGCTGGCCCGAACTTGGTCATGTGATCAACCTCTTAGTTGAAAGACAGAAGAAAAAAAAAGAGGGCTGGAGAGATGGTGCAGAGGTTAAGGCACTTGCCTCCAGTGCCTAAGGCCCCGGGTTCAATTCCCCAGTACCCACATGGACCAGACCCACAAGGTGGTGGCCCTGGTGTGCTCTCTCTCTCTCTCTGCTTGAAAATGAATAAATAAAATATTTTTTAAAAATGAAGTCTTTATTTTGGACAGTCCTGACCTAAGTAAAAATTGAGACTATGCAATAGGCTAGGAAGTTCATAAGCCCTAGAAGTAAAGCTACTAGTGTTGGCTGGCTAAATGAATATATTACACCCATCAAATTGACCTCTAAATAACTATCTTTATGCTCATATAGTAATGCTGCTCTCACTTTTGGTTAAAAAAGCTTTTCTTTTCAGATAGCAGTGACAACTGGAAAAAAAAAAACTTGTCAGAGTGCCGAAAAGAAGTGACAGTGGAGTGTTCATCAGTGAGAGACATCTCTGTCACATTCTCCACAGCTCAGGGACCATTGTGAAAGAAGTGATGAAAAGACAGAAAGCAGTGCTTTGAAATGCTGTCTCCCAGAAACAAAGTGACAGTTGTATCCATGACCTCATAGTTATGCTACCCACACAAGACCTGCGCAATATAGGGCCCACCAGCATGTTGTCATGGATAAGAGGGGAGGGTCAAAAAATGACCTGAAAACAGAAGAAGGACCTAGTGGGAAAGAAGAGGGAGTTCAGAAGAAGCAGTATGAGGGTTGGTGATGGGTGCTGGGAAGGAATTAGGGTCAGACTACATTGTGTATGTATGTGGAGAGTAGAAGTGGGGTGATATTTAGGAATCTGTACCATAGATCATGTAATAGGTTGTATAATGACCCATCACCTAACTTTATGTCTACTTCTGAAAGACCCCCAAGGTCTTTCTTGGGAGAGCGTACCCCCAGGACTCAAACAACCACACCAGCAGATGCAAACGCAAGAGGATTTTTTTTATTCTTCAGCTGCGCAGACGGGCTCCCGGACCTATGAGTGCCAGAGAGCCCCGAGGAACAAAAGCTTTGGATATTTATAGGCAAAAACCACAAAATTATAATACAGCTCAAACCATAGGACGTTTTATATTTTCATTGGTTCTTTTGTCCTGATCTGTACAATTTTGATTGGTTATCCAGTTGGAGCCTGGTATTTGCATTTCATATTCCAGGAACAGTCATATTTTACCTTTTATGGAGTGTTTGTTCAGTTTATGACTTGGGACCTCCCACAGAAGGGGAGGGGGGAGTGAGCCAGGAGAGGTTCTTTCATATATGGGCTGTTTTATGAAATGGAGTCAGTTTATAAAATGAATGCTTCACTTCAAACTTCCAAATGTGGCCTAATTTGGACATAAGGTCTTTCAGGTCTTTGTAATTAATTCAGAATCTTGAGTTTAGATCATCCTGGACTTAAAATGGAGCTGAATTTAACGACTGGCACACTTAGAAGAAGAGCAGAGGATGCAGACAAGGAAAGAGGCCATGTGATATCGAAACAGACATGGGGGCTATACTGCCAGAGCCAGGAAACGCAATGATGTTTTCTCTAGAGCCTTTTGAAAGTGGCTGCTTCTGCTAACACCTTCTCTTCATGCTGGATCCCAAGCTGTGAGAGAGTAAGTCCCAGTGTTTTGAATCAGCAAGTGTAGAGAGTGTGTTTCAGCAGTCCTGCAAAACTGAGGTCTGACATAACAGAGCTATGATAATGATGATGGTGCTTTGTTTTAATTATAATTCCCATGGTAATCTGGAGGCCTGCTGGATTTGACTTGGGTTGCTTTCTGTGTTCAGAATATGGCTTCTCACTTTATGATATTCTCATGGGTCACAGAAAACTTTCTCTGAGGAGATTCAAACATATGTCTGTTAATCCCAGATAGCACTCAGACAATAGCCCAAAGTATGATTGCACCAAAACCAGTTTTGGTGAACCAGTGAGTTAACTGGGGTTACTTAGAGAGCAGGGTGAGGGCTTGCTTGTAGGAGCATGGGTGACTCCAAGGCAGCTGCATCACCAAAAATACCTCTCTGTAATGCACTGTACAGCCTGCAGGCAGCTCAGCTGGTCAGAGAGTCTCTCCCTAAGCAGTTGTTTTACCTTTATACATCTTTAGGGAGGGGTCTTGTAACCTTTTTGTCAGACTTGCTGACCTCGTGACTCACTCTTCTCTTCAGGAGGGAATGATTGATTTCTGAGAAAATAGTTTCACAACACTGGTCAAAGCCTGTCCCTCAAAAGGTGTTTATTGCTCCTTTGGGGAGTGGATGTGTGACCTTGTAAATTTCAGCTGTCCCAGACTTGTTGCCCTCCTCCCTCCCTCCTTCCTCCAGGAGGGACTATTTCAATTCAGGAGAATTTGCTAACACTCCACCCCTCCCTCAGTCTCTTACTCTTTTCTTTTTAACCCCCCTCTTCTACAATATTCTTGTAGGACATGAGATAGATGTCCATCTGTGACTAAGCATTGTGGCACTAGGCCACAGCAAATGTCTCAAGAGCTTGTCCAATTGCGTCTTTTCTATCAGCAACCACCTGTCCTGTTGCAAGAAGTTCTTTTCTAACCAAGGGAGACATCATCAGTAATAGCAGTGATACCCTATGCACACAAGCACAAATATATAGCAGGTAGTTTAATAGGACCATCATCCCTATTCAACAAAACAATAGCAGTGGATTCCCCGCTGGGACCCATGACCTCTCCAGCCACAGGCCATTGACTAGGTTTATAATACCAGGCATAACTCTCTCCATGAATCCAATCAACAAGTTATGGGGTTTTTGGTACCTGTAATAGTCATGCCACTATCACAAAGGCAAGCACATATTACCTGGTGTGATGGTTAAGTTTTGATGTCAACTTGACCTTTCAAGTAATCTTGGGTGGGTCTCTGAGGATGTTTACAGGAAGAGCCTCTCAGTAGGGGGCAGGATGTAATGAAGTTCAAAGAAGCTAGAAGAAAACATCCTTTCCTGTGTGGGCCATGCAGGAAGGAAATTCCAGAGACTCAGGAAGCCATTAAGTCTGGAATAGGGTTGTAAGACCCCACCCTAAGCCTATATAAAGGGGAAGAAATTCTCTTCTTGGCACATTGGCCCTCCTGTCTGTTTCTATTGTGTGTGTGGTGTTGGTGATGGTTTTTCTCTTTGCTTGGACCAGTGAAAGAGTGTCAGCCTCTTTTGCATTCTGGCTTCCCTTTATCTATAGCTACAAATAAATACTTTCCTCCTATAAACTGTACCTCATTTGGAGATTCATCCCAGTGGCGTGTGGCTGACTGCGACACCTGGCATGTTGGCATTGTAGCACACAGGATCCATGGCTGAGTAAGACTATTGATGACTATCCCCCCCCAAAGCAGCTTACACAGCACCTTCCAGCACTATAAAAGCCAGTCAGCAGTGAGGGAGCTTCCAGCCTGACTTCCCCATCTTATAACCAAAGCATGCCATGTTTTCAGCAATAAGTTCTTACCATGTAGTTATGGCGCACAACCAACAATGACGATAGGCTTTTCATTCTGAGGACCCTTGGGTCCTCCCTGGCCAACAACTCTTAGGGAGGTAGTCATCCTGACACTGAGATCTTTATCCAACGACCTTATGATATCCTGACGTGTCAGCTCTCACTCACCTAGGGTAGCTTATTTTAAATTCCTTAACTGCTGTCTTTACTGTTTTTCCAGATACTTTTTTTAAACATGTAAGACACCCAGAGGTTAACACTAATAACATTTATGTAATGAAATCTTTTTTTACAGAGGTTAGGCAGGCACCAATTTATCTCTGCAGTCCAAAACAGCATGTAAAGATTGTATTGCTTGAATCAACTGTTTTCTCAAAGAAGCAATGTTGGGGACAGCAGTGTGAATGGGAAGCACTATCCCATCTGACTTTCCATAATCCCCAGACCTGTCATATTTCAGCTCTCTCAGATTTGTTGACCTCTTGACTTCCTCCCTCCTCCAGGAAGGAAAATTTCAATTCAGAGGAATTTGCTATATAACATCATGTTCTTCTCATAGTCTTACCCGTGCAAGCATGATTTTATCACAGAAACTGGAGATATAACGATAATTTCTATTTAGGACCGCCTGTGTAGTATAATCCTAACCCATCTTTTCTCACTTAATTTTTATGATTAACTTACACAGATGATATGTCATCCATATAATCTATAGAGAAACCAGATGAAAGAGGTCAAGTACAAATCTATCAAGGACAGAAGCAATGCCTATGCCTGAGTCTGTTTGGCCCTCAAGTTTAAACTCTTCCCCACAGAGGTGATGAGGCCACCTAGCAGATGGTTATATAAGTGCAGAGGTTAATTAATTCACACAGGGAATGAGGCTCTCCCATGACTGGTTCACTTCCAGGATCACCTCCCCATGGTGGAGCGCTTCAAGGCAGATAAGCTCAATCCATCTTTTTGTAATGTCGTGTGCAATCTTCTTCTTCCAATTGTTCACCATGGTTGATTGTCAGCAGGGACTAGGGAGTCGGAGTCTGTACAAGGACAGTCTGAGTGCCTGAACACTGGCTCTTGAGCATGCGACATAGCAGAATCAGTTGGCTAAGATGTTCTGGAAATCCAGATTCAGGTTCTTGAAGGAGATGGCTCAGTGGTTAAAGGTGCTTGTTTGCAAAGCTTGCTGGCCAGGGTTCAATTCCTCATCTCCCACCTAAAGCCAGGTGCAAAGGGGTACATGTATCTGAGATCCCAACGCTTACAACAACGGAAGGCAGAGTCAGAAGGCCAGCTATTCTGACATTCCTTCTGAGTCTGGCAGTTCACTTGCAGCAGCGGGAGGCCTTGTCCCAAAGAAAGTGGAACACAGGCACCTTGAGGTTGTTCTGTGACCTTCATTTGTTTACAGTGACATGTGCATACATGCACGCACACACACAAACAGGCACATACTCATAAATAAATGAATTTTTAAAAAGACTATTCCATTAAATAAAAAGAAAAGAATTCAGATTTCTGGCCTTCACCTTAGTCAGTGCAATCAGAATATCTGAAAATAGGCCCTGGGACTGTGCATTTTCAAAGAGCTCTGCAGGTGATCCTTATCTTGCCAACCTAGCTAGGTAGCCAAATCCAATGTTTAAATTTCCTTCTATGATACCATAATTGTTAGCAATGAATGAAAACACTAGCTATAGGATGATAATGCTATAGTTTCTTTTTTTTTAAATATTTTATTTATTCATTTTCAAGCAGAGAGAGAGAGAGAGAGAGAGAGAGAGAGAGAGAGAGAGAGAACATGCACCAGGGCCACAACCCTGTGGGTCTGGTTTATGTGGGTCCTGGGGAATTGAACCTGACTGAGCCATCTCTACAGCCCAATGCTATAGCTTCTTAATGCTAAATGCATAGTACTTGTATCAGAGGAGCACAAACATGGGAGCCTAGCTTGGATAATTTCCATGATCCTTGTAATGTCCCTCTAAAGGAGGAACAGCACTTCATACTCCTCTGATAAATATAACAATAGATCATAAAAGGATATGCAGATATAAAATATCACTTATATACCATCACCACCATCAAGCGAAGCTGGGTGTGGTGGCATATACATATGAGTTCTCAGAAGACTGAGGCAGGAAGATTGCAAGTTAGAGGCCAGCCAGGCTGGATTATATAGTTAATTCTTGTTTCAAATAATAATAAATAAAAAACCACACACAAAAACCTCAAACCAACTGGGGAGGTAGATGGCTCAGTGGATAAAGCACTTGCCATGCAAGAATAAGTACCTGAGTTTGGATGCCCAGAACCCGTGTGAAGCTGGGTGCTGTCATGCTAACATCTGTAATCTCAGGGTAACCTGCAGAAAGAAGAATCACCTAGAAGCTCATGGAGCAGATAGCCTGGCATCTACAGCAGTGAGCAATGAGAGACCCTGCCTCAAACAAGGTGGAAGGTGAGAATCAACACCTGAAGTTGTCCTCTGACCTCCACATGCATGCTATGGAAAGCCCATGCCCACTCACACACATGAACATTCATACACACATATGCACACATAACACACACACAATCTCAAACCAAAGTAGATACAACAAAACCCCCAACAACAACAACAACAAAAAACCAGTGGGTGGGGAGGAAAATGGCTAGGTGGAGGAAATTATTGCTCTAAAACTCTGAGTAGCCAAGTTCAGATCCCCACAGCCACCCCAAAGCCTGGGATTTGTGGTGAGCTTCTATAATCTCACTGCATAGACAAGAAAGGAAATGGAGATAGGAGAATTTCAAGGTGTGAACAACAATGAGAGCTTGCCTCAAAATGGGGTGGAAGGTGAGGATGGACCCAAAAGTTGGCCTCTGACCTCCATATGTATGCTGTGGCACGTGTGCACCTTCACTTATAAACACACACACACACACACACACACACAATCCAAATAAATAATTTAAAAAATAGAACACCATTTCTCATTATAAAACAAAAGAAAACAAAACCAACCAGGCATAGCATGCATCTTCTTCCAACTTGACTGTGTGGGGGACAGTGGAACTCAGCATTGTGGAGCCTGGCAGTGCGGGGCCTGGTGTCATGGTATGACTGCATGGGATATGTAGGTAGGTACAAGTCCCATGGCAGGGAGCAAAAACAAGAATGAGGTAATGGAGAGAGCAGACCAGGTGGCTCTGAGCGGGGCTACACTGGGGGTCATTGCAGCCAGGGAAGCACTTTTTAAGACTGGATCTCGGAGGAAGTCTCTGTGGAGGCGATAGTCCAGGAGTCAGGGAAGGAATGTGTGAGAATCCAGAGGAGAGCCTAATCATGCCAAAACGCTTTTGTATCCTATGTCACCACCCAGCTCTCTCCCTGTATACCTATTCTGTCTATAACACTAATGTCATTTTAGCATGTCAGCTTAGCCCCACTCAGAATTGCTTCTCTCCTGTTTGTTTATCTTTTCTTTACACCTTTTTATTTCTGATTCTATCCTTTTACCTTTTCTTCCCCGAAAGAACGTAATCTGGTCTGGTTTACGGGGTCTTTGTGGCTCACCCTCCCAAGAGACATGATTATTGTACATTATGAGATCTCTATATATTTCTCTATACCTTATGAGAAATCTATATATTTCTTCAGTATACTTTAGTCAAATTTCCCTTATTCTCCTTCCACATCTTTTACTCCTATAATTCATACTTCTATTTATATTCCTTTATCTCCTTTCTCAATAGTATCCTAATATTAACCTCTAGACTTATTGTGCTTTTCCCTTCCTTTTTTCCACTCATCTTCACAATAACTAATGTACACACAATACTATCAATGACCATTCTTAAAAAATGATTAATACCTAGGGAGTGATTATTTTATAGTAGACTGTTCATGTATTTTCATAGTGCATCTACCTCTATATAGCAACTGTTGTTACAGACCAGGGGAGGGCTAGGCATAAAGTCTGGAGCTCTGAATACCAGTCTAACAGTGAAAAATGGTACACTGATTCTACTATAACCTAGTCCTTCCAAGCAAACACTTCCACTGCAAGAAGACAGGTGAACTAAATTAAAAAAAAAATCAACCTGTGCAATGGAGGAGCCAAAGTCTGGGGGAGGCAATCAACGGCTTTTGATTTGGCCAAGTAGTTCACTCAGTGAAGGAGAGCCCTTAACTGGAACTGGGGACTCAGGACAAAATGCACTACATGAGTGATTTACAAAGAGGCCACTAATAATAGAATCTAGCTAATTCAGAAATGTGTATCTAAGTTAAGCTATACTGATCTCACTCTCTGATGGAGATTCTGTTTGTATTTTTCAGAATGCAGAGAGCTATGGATCCTCCAACCCTACCAACAAACCACAGGCTGATAGCTAACATCCGGGCAGGAGATGAGCCACACCAGATCTTTCATGGAGGATCCAGATAGAACCCCACAGAGAGTGGTGGGATAAGCAAGAGGCCCACAACCACAGCCAGTCAACACAGGTTAAGCCAGACAGACACCAAAGATTTCAATGCAACCTAAAGCGGAAGTACAGAGACCCCTCCCCCCAAGAACTCAACAATAAAGCAGCCTTAATACTCACCCACCATGACTCAGGGAACTAAGCAGAAGAGGGGGTGGATAGACTCTAAGAGCCATGGTGGAGAATATCCAGAGACATGGCCCCCCTCAGTAACAACATACAGGGTAGAACTGGGCTGACTCCTAGGTTATCCATAACCCCCTACCCCATGGAATGATCCAGACTGCCCATGGAGGAGGATATCCAGCCAATTGGGGACAGGGAAGAGGAAAATTGGGGAGATGGGGATATCAACTCATTATTTGCTCATTCAATGTATCTAATTATGGATAATAAAGGAAAAAAAATCATCCAACATTCGAACATCAGATTACAAGTCCTAGCACAAAAATACAAGCAACATGAAAAAACAAGACATATCTTCTCCCAAATCTACCACTCACAGAGCAATGGCCCCTAATGAAAGAGACCTAGAGAAAAACTCCAGGCAAAGAAGTAAAAAAAAAAAAAAAGGTGATAAACATGTTCAAAAAAATGAAAGAGAACTGGGGAGATGGGTCAGCAGTTAAAGTCACTTCCTTGCAAAACTTGACAATATAGGATTCATTCCTCAGTACTTGTAGTCAGCCACACGCTGCTGGGATGAATCTCCGAACCAGGCACAATTTTGGGGAGGAAAGTATTTATTGAAGTAACAGGCCCAGGGGAAGTTAAGGAAAAAAGGCTGGGCCCCCTTTCACAGATCCAAGCAGAGACAGAGACAGCCCCTCCAGAAGCAAGCAAGCACACTCCAAACTAGCAAACAAGAGAACTCCAGGCTTGAGCTCAGACTGCTTTTTGCATATGTATAGCTAGAATTCCAGACCCACCCCAGAAACACCTTAGGGCTGAACCCTAGGATCTGGCCAAGGTGACACACTTCCTCCAGCCAGAATTGGCTGGAGACAATTAACAATTTAATAAACACAATTCTAATAAATTCTATTGGGGGACATTTATTCAAAACTACCACAGTACTCATGTAAAGCCAGATGCACAAAGTGGCATAGGCATCTGGATTCATTTTCAGCAGCAAGAGAGTCTGGGGTACCTGTACTTAGTCTTTTTGTGTCTGTTTATATCTCTCTCAAATAAATAAAGAAAAATATTTTTTTAAATTAAAGGATTCTGAAAGAACACAAATAATCAGCTGAATTAAATGAGGAAGACAAAGATATAAAAATGAAAGTCAGCAAAGAGAAAAATGAAGGAAAACAAACTGAAATGATGCTGGAAATAAAAAAATACAATAAATCAAATAAAAATACAATTGAGCGGGGCGTGGTGGCGCATGCCTTTAATTCCAGTACTCCGGAGGCAGAGGTAGGAGGATTAACGTGAGTTCAAGGCCACCCTGAGACTACAGAGTGAATTCCAGGTCAGCCTGGACTAGAGTGAGACCCTATCTCAAAAAACAACAACAAAAAAAGACACAGACTACCAGATTAGATTGGAAAACAAGATCTAGCTTTGCTATCTCCAAGAAACATAACCTGTCATAGTCAGCCACACGATACTGGGAAGAATCTTCAAGCCAGGCACAGTTTTTGGGAGGAAAGGATTTATTTGTAGCTATAGATACAGGGGAAGTTCCAGAATGCGAAAGAGGCTGCTCCCCTTTCACAGGTCCAAGCAGAGAGAGAGAAACCCATCATCAACACCACACATGCAGAACAGCAAACAGGCAGGAGGCCAAAGAGAATTTCTTCTTTATATAGCCTTAGGGTGGGGTCTTACAACCCTTTCCCAGACCTAATGGCTTCCTGAGTCTCTGGAATTTCATTCCTGCACTGCCCACAGAGGAAAGGATGTTTACTTCAAGTTCCTTTGAGCTTCTTTACATCCTGCCTCCTACTGAGAGGCTGCCTTCCTGCAAACATCCTCAGAGACCCACCCAAGATTACTTGAAAGGGCAAGTTGACAACAAAACTTAACCATCAAAATACCTTACAACAAAAGATGCATACTGCCTTAGGGTGAAAGAATGGTAAAAGATATTCCAAGGAAATGGGACCAAGAAATAAGCAGGTGTCACTATTTTAATAACTGACAAAATAGACTTCCAACCGAAATGAATCAGAAAAGATACCCCCCCCCAAAAAAAAAGCATCTTAAAAAAGCTGGGCGTGGAGGCATACGCCTTTAATCCCAGCCCTTGGGAGGCAGAGGGAGGAGGATCACTGTGAGTTCAAGGCCACCCTGAGACTACATAGTGAATTCCAGGTCAGCCTGGGCTACAGTGAGACCCTACCTCAAAAAACAAACAACAAAAATCTTACTTCCTACTGACTAAGGAACAATCCATCAAGAAAACATTACAGCTCCCTGTTTGCCCTGCTCCTCTGAGCTCACTGATTCTTTGGCCGCTTTCCTTTTTACTTTCCAGGACATAATTACCTGCCATATCTTGTGAAGAAGGAAAGCTATTCGTAAGAGGGCTCAACCTCAACACCGATGAGCAGGCACTTGAAGACCACATCAGCAGCTTTGAGTCTATTTCTGAGGCGTTGTTGTCAAGGACCGGGAGACTCAGCGATGTTGGGGTTTTGGCTTCATCACCTTCACCAACCCAGAGCATGTCTCAGATGTTATGAGAGCCATGAATGAAGAGTCCCTGGACGGGCACCAGATCGGTGGACCGTGCAGGCAAGTCTCTCCTGGGCACCAGAGTAGAGGATGCCTTTGGGGCCTGTGATGGTTAAGTTTGTCAATTTGATATAATCCGTAATAATCTTGGGCGGGTCTCTGAGTTTGCCTGCAGGAAGGATTGACAAATTCCTTTTGGGATTTTGGAGAAGACCTGTGATGGTTAAATTTGTCAATTTGAGTTAATCCATAGTAATCCTGGGTGGGCCTTCCAGAAGGAGACTAATATAAGGAAGCTTAAGGGGAAGGAGACGCTCTTCCTTCCTCCCCCAGCTGCTGGTGCTTGTTCGTGACTTGCACTCGCATCCTGCTCTCCTACCCTTCCTGGACATCGGAACCCAGTTTCCTCGGCCTCACATGTTGGCCT
>PVHP010050141.1:0-11910 GCA_004024765.1 Zapus hudsonius
TTTTCGACACAAAGACCCCTAAGCTCACAACCTTAAAGCAAACTTATTACTCATCCACCACGACTCAGGGAACTATGCGGAAGAGGGGGCGGAAAGATTGTGAGAGCCGTGGTGGGGGAGACTATCCAGAGGTATGGACAGGAGAACCTGGCTGATTACTAGTCTATCCATGGTCCCCTGTCACAAGGACTGATCCAGATGACCCATGGAGAAGGTTATCCAGTTGAGGGGGGAGGGGAGGGCAGTGGGGAATTGGGGATAACAACTCATTGTTTGCCCACTAAATAAATGTTGTAACTCATTATGGACAATAAAAAAAAATAATTAAAAAAAAAGAAAAGTATAGTCATTTTGGAATTGTTTATTACTCAATCCTATTTGTAAAGAACTAGAATTCAGGAACTCATACAATGCCATGTATACAATTAGTATAGATAAGTTCAAAATATATGGCCATATATGCATATATATGTGCATAGACATATATATAATGTATGATAAAATGTCTTATTCTACTTCATTAGTGATGTAATTAAATTATATATATAAATCTGTACACTATACATATTTTAAACTATACATAATGCTCCCTTTTGTGATTGTATACATGCATATATGTATATTTATATGAATATGTATATTTTGTAACATACACCCTATTTCCCTACATTTTCTACAGATGTTCTAAATATTGAATTTTAAAATCATGTCAACAAATATATATATATATATATGCACTTCATTTTCTTTACTTTTAATCCTTTAATGTTTAACTATTATTTTAAATATGTTTCATTCTATGTTATAGAAATTGATTCATTCATCTATATAAGATAATCAAAATGATATTTGATAGGAACAAGTCTGAGATAGACTATTAATTAATGGTTCAAGGGAGTTTTGTCAACATAAATTCTAGATTACAAACTAGAGTTTTTTAAATTCAGAACTGTCAGCATATATTTAGTATATTTAGAAATACGCTATGAACCTTACTTGCTTCCCCATCTAACATAGCTTAAAGATGGACAGGGGATGAATGACAATAAGAAAAATATACAGTAGTGCCCATTCCTGGAGACACTGATTCGGATATAAACATGAACTTAAAAAGTCCATAGCATCAACTTGCTTAGAATTTGACAGGTTTTTTTTTTTTTTTAGATCAAGCAGATCTGGTATGACTGGAGGTACTTGGCTGTACTGGGAATAGCATTGTTGAATTTAATTGAAAGTATGACTCAATCAAGCACAAATTGTCTCCAGAAGGAATCAGAATCTTCAATCACCTTCACCCTAACTGACTTAAAAAGAGCTGACACACTGGGAAAAAGCCCTCCACAGGCCCTACTTGGAGGTTGCCATATTATCTTAAGAAATGTCTTAAAAATCGGAACCCTATCCATGAAAATTCTTTAAATAAAGTCAACAAACAGAAGATGTTGTGTTAGAATTAAATGAAACTCGTTACAAGTATATCTTTATAATGTATGTTACAACAATTATTTCAAAAATAGGGTTTCTATATTAAAATGAGATATTTCTTGGGAAAATGTTGTAATATTAATAAAAGTAATAGTAATTGTAGAATACATAGATATCGTTATTTGAGGAATAAACCAAAACAAATGTGCTTAACAGCATTAGGAAAAGTCAAAGATAATCCAGAAAATGCTACCATTTTATAGATACTAAGACAGCTAAAATGACAAAGACAATGTCTGTCTACAGCAAAACCGATGAAGATCAGCAGTATCTGGAATTACACATAGCAATAAGAGTGGAAGATATTTTAAAAGTATTGGAAAATTGCCAATTTACCTATTTATGTACTGAACAATTCTATTTTTAGAAGATCTTTGAGACCTAAATACTCAATTTCAAATTTCAGCAGAGGTGATTAATATATAGTAACAACTATAAATTTGTCTTCCAAAGATTATAAGCACAAATTAACAGGAAAATACAAACAGATGCATTAAAAAATAGATGAACAACCCATATCAATTCCTACAATGGATGCTTCCCATCATGCAAATTACAATCCTGATAGTGTACAGAATCATGGATGAATCTTTAAGAAAAACATGCTGCAAAGAAAACCAAGTCTAGTACAAAGACATTGACTTGTGATTCATTCTTTTTGAGATACAGTAATGGAGAAATCTGATCTAGACTGATTATAAATTGAAACATGTTTTCTTTTATAGTTGCAGGAAGTTGCCATTCCTTTCAAAACATTTTGGGTTTTAATTTGAATATGGATTACTAAGGTATTTACATTTGTCCCAACTCATCATGCTTCCAAAAGCCATGTGTGCTTCACTGTATGCCATTATATTACAGAAATTCATACGTAAAAGTAGAAAAAACAGGCTTCTGGGAGAGAAACACTAGATGGGAATAAATATTCACATATTGGCATGAAGCCATTGAAAAATAAACTTTTGAGGGCATGAATTTTTTTTAAAAAGACTTAAAACAAGAAATAAAATAAAATATGTAAAGGAGAAGGTATAAGAAATTTATATTAATACCTATGTAGCCTCTCAATAGAGGTAAATGGAAAAAATTATGTGTGTATAGGGGTGTGGGGATTAATGCCAAATAGTAGTGTAAGAAAGTTCCCCAGAAATGAGGACATATTCAGACGAGTTTCTAGAGAATTTCCAATGATAGCTTCCAGATAGACGCTTCTATAAATTTTGTACCAAAATTTCATCTTCCTAATCATCACTACTCCTGAAATCTGGACCCAACCATTGATTCATATTCTGATGGTATTTAACTTCTAGAATGGCTCACTTCCAAATGAAAGACTTATATGAATCATTCTGAATAATAGAGACTTAACTCTAAGTATTTGCTGTGGAAAGGTTGAATTAATTCATTGTACATTTGATTTGGAAAAGTATTCAGCTAGCTTACAATTCTAAATAACATTCACTTACTTTTATTCAATAACCAAGTATCCTTAAAATATTAAAAGTAAGAAAGTTCAAAATATGAGTAATTATACAAGATAAAATATTTTTATATGTATGCATATATTATATATTTGTATATTTTATATCAACTCTGAAATACAGAAGAGTGGATCGTTATATATATGGTGAAATTTTAGGCAAGGTTTATTGTATCTTTGAAAATCTAGATATTCAAATTAGATGATTTGATAGATATTTGGTATTTAAGATGTATAACATTAAATACAAAACATCACTAATTGTGACGCATCAGATGTGCCTACATTGTATTTTGATCCCATCTCACCCCTTACACTTTCTTCTTCTCCTCCACTAAGAACCTTCTTTCCATTAGATACGATCCTAAATCCATACCTTTTCTAATTTCTTGGGAGAGATTTAAATTAGGGACCACTTTTCTATTCATGGATTGGAGGTTACTTACTGAAGATTTTCCCTTGTTGTTTAATGGTTAGGATTTGGTTCTCTGACCACCACAGTTTGGGTTTGATCGGTAGTCAGGCAAGTCTTCTTCCTCTCCAACTCTGCCATCTATTGGGCACCTCAGAATGCACCTAATCTACCCCAATCTAGATTAATTAAGCAGGCAAGGCCTGATCTGGTTAGTAGTTGTGTGGGAGCTGTTTACTTTCATTATAAAATAATTCTTGATTCATTATCTAAGAATCCAACTAAATACTTGATTGGACTTTAGAACTTTTATTTAAGTTGAATTTATATTGTGAGTGGTAGATGAATTTAATATGTGTAATATGGGTATATTTTGTGTTTAAGGTATGTATTAATAAGAATTATATAGTGAAAATAGAAATCTATCACTATACTTTGTCCTCGTACATAATTGACAGGTTGAACAACTAAACAAAAGCCAAACATTTTCCTTTTAACAAGATGTTTATAAAATCAAAACAAAATTAATTGTTAAAAATAAAATATGCCAGTTGTAGGATATCAACCTATCAAAGTAATTAAAGTGAGAATTATTGTCAAAAGAGGTGTTGAGGTAATACAGCCTTGAAAATCTTTATGTAAGGGAAATGAAGCAATTTTCGTTGCTTTTCTTTTGCATACTAACACATTTCAGTTTCCAGGGTTATTTTGTCAGAGACTGTTTTATGTTCTTTCCTGTACTCAAAACAATGTCATGTTACATCAAGCTAAAATGTCTTTTCATGTTCAAAGCAAACGGGAAGCCGATAGAAAAGGTAAGCTTATTTTCAGAATATTATTTATCCACCACAGAACAAGTGTGGTTTTAAATATTAGTCGAAAGAACTCTTGGCCATTAACTCTCCCTCGTATTAAATGTAGAACCCATAGTACTGAATGCTAATGAAGGTGTGCCTGACACCAGCTGTTGTCTGGGTTTCTTACATTTTTTTAATAAAGTGCGTGACAGATCAAGTAAACGTGTATTGAAACTACAGCACAATAACAGAGAAATGAACTCTTCTCTGGTAACAGCAAACAAATTGTTCTAATAAACATTCGTTTTATGATCAATCCTCTCTTTTAGTCTTCGGAGTATCTCTTTGTCAGACAATGCAACCAATGTGTAAATAAACCTTACGATGCTCAGATTGTAGGTTTACTCATGTATCTGAATCTTTTGATATAAATTATGTTGATTGTGTCATAGGTCAGTTGAATCTGAACACATATTTTAAGTACCAAAAGGCTTTAAACATTTACTACATTAATCACAGAGATCAACCAGGTTTCTACAAATATTTTCTATGAGTTTATAATGCTTTAAAATAAATCAAAGATTTTGTTTGTAGGCAATGTAAATGTAACTATCTGTATTGTTTGATGAGAGAGAGACATAGATGCAGATTGAGATATGAGATGGATAGATGGATGGATGGATGGACAGATATAGAGATATAGAGATACCTTTGTAAGGAATCCATCTATATTTCCAAAGATCCTTTACTGAGAATTGCACTGAGATTAACATGATTGCTAGACTAATGACCTACTTTTCTAATCCTAAAATATTTGTTAATGTTGATTTGAGACAAGGGCTCACAAAGTTTTCAACCCTACCTTAAATTCCAGTCCTCTTGCATCACTTTTTCAAGTAACTGATTGGCAGATATGGGTCATGATTTCAGGTAATACAGAAAACAAGACAGGATTCTGTTAAAGCTCTTGAATGCCCACCCCAGGCCTGAGGCAAGATCCTGTTGCTGAAGAAAACACAGAAAACCATCAATCAGCATCGAGAGACCCTGCGAGGTCCAGAATGGTATCCAGACCCCAGATGGTAGTCAGTGGAGTGCTGGAAAGCACTGCATAAGCTGCTTATTTCATAAGCTTACTTATTTTATAAGTTTACCTATTTTATATAGTTTGATGAACAGTTAAGTCAACTTGACACAACTTTTCTTAGTCCTCTAGGGGATGAAAAACTAAGTTCTATAGATAAATGTATTAGATGCCAGTTCTATAAAAGCCAACTATATGCACTGGTTCTCAATCTTGGACTAAACAATAAAAGAAAAATCAAGACTGAGCTCAATCTGACTCTGTCTCCAAAAAACAGCTCTTTCGGAAACAGACCCAGAAACAACCATGTTTCCCAATGCTTCCTCATAAACCAGACTGGTTGATGATGAATATAAGGGAAAATCATAACACAAAGAGATTTATCTTCTTTGTATTGCAAAAGTCCATGATTATATGGGTAAATTGAGACATAAGTTTTTTCATCTAAAGCTCAATGGTTAGAGACATTGACTACTATAAATGCTATATGTTCTCTGCTTGCTTATAAAAACAAAAGAGGGAGAATACTCCTAGAAAGTGTTTTACTTATAAGTCTATGTTAAGGATTAGGCTGTTTAGTGGTTAGAGATACTTATCAATGTTTAAAATTTTGCTAAAAGCTCCAATTATATACTTATAATATAGATATAGTAATTTCCAAAAGCATTTGCTTGGTCTATTTTATTAAGAAAATTCATTTTTGTTTCTGTTAAAAGCAGGACTTACAGAAATCCTATGTGAGTCAAAGTAACTAAATAGCTTCTTCAAAATATCTTTTTTTTTCTCAAAATATCTTATAGCTGTGTTTGCCCTGCCTGTTTCTCATGACAATTCTCTTCCCTGCTATAAATTATCCTCTCATTCTGGTCTTATCTTCAAGGACTTATTCTTCAGCTGGTAAACAAGAACCTCCTTGAAGTTAACTCTTTCAGCAGCCTTACTAATTTCAGTTTTCTTCCTCCTCACAGCTGCCCAAGGTGACACATGTGCTGTTAAACAACTTGTCCCCATAACAAACTGTTCTCTGCCCAGGCTCTTCAATACATTGCTCTTTAGCCAAAGGATGGGTATCCCCTTTGTTTAATTCCAGGCCCACTGATGCTAGATGCCTCTGCACCCATTGCTTCCCCCACTAACTGTATTACCAGTCCACACTTTTGTATTACAGTTCTGTGGAGATCATAGATGAAGAACATTTTTTCCTTGCATCCCAACGGATATACAACAAGAAAGGTGAGAAGCCACTATGGCAGCTACCCTGGCCTTTGCCTTGGGACTTGGCTTTGTTGGAGCAGGAACGGTCATCACATCTATGACAGAGTCTAATCAAAACTCCCTTCAAGCGGCTATTGACAGAGACTTGGAATAATTACAGTCTTTGATATCATACCTCAAAGACTCTATAAAATCTTTGTCTGAAGTGGTCCTCCAAAATAGACGAGGACTGGATATGCTATTTCTTAAGGAAGGGGGGGTAAAAAAAGTGGTGTGTTTTTGCTGATCATATAGGAGGTATTGAGGACTCCCTTGAAAAGGCCAGGCAGAGCTTAAATCAACAACATAGGCTCAGAGAACAGGATGAAACTCCCTTTCAATCTTGGCTCATACAGTCTCCATGGCTAGGCTAGTTGCTTTTGTTTGCAAACAAGCCATTGAGGTACAGCTCATGGTGCTCAGGATCCACTATTGTCTTCCCCTGAAAAATAATATTCTGTTGGGATATAAGGAGTCCGCTTTGGAGGCTTGCTCCTTGCCAAAGGGTATGAGGGATTCTGTATGGAGCTGATCTCCCCTGCTACAAGTATGAGGTGGTACCAAGGTATACAGCCAAACTCTCCTGCATATAAACAAAAACTGGGGGAGATGTTGGGCCCCAGCCTGACTGAGCAACCTTAAGCTAAGTTTTAGAATCCGTTTTGGTCCTGCTTGCTGAGTTCTGTGTAACTGGTAAGCTTTGTTCCTGCTTATTAGGTTTCACTTTACTGGTGATGTAACCAACTACTGTGTTGATTGGCTGTAAAAGAATGCGCCCTAGGGAGGTGTACTTTGCTCTGCTGTAGTTTGCTAATTGGCTCCCGCCAAAAAGTTTAAATCCTATTGCTTAAGAGCAATAGGATGGACAATGCAGCCTGTGGTTATAAAGAGGCTTTGGATGCCCAATAAAGTGAGGTTTGCCCAATATTTCTCCTGGTTGCATGTGTCTGTCTGACCATCTGCCTCACCTCTCCACAATCAAGCCCTTCCTCTTGCTGGCCTGTGAGACTTGGGCAACCCACAGGGGGCCAGGGGGCCGGACCCCCAACAAGATATATTTATAAAATGTGAAGAAATGTTATTTAGGATATAAGACAATGTGGAGAGATATAATTATGATTAGATAGGAAAATGTCCCTGCTTGCTTCAATGAAGGATAGACCTTCATGGTGGCTAATTACATTCATAAATTCAAGAAGAAAAACTAAATAGCATTTGAAACAATATTTTTAAGCTTGGGAACATTAAGACTTTGAAGAAAAGTGAGAAAGAGATAAGCTGGATTTGAAAATCATTAAGGATGCCTACATATCAAATCCCAAAAATTTTGCCTATATTTTTATGGAATTTTCAATTAGTGATACAGGACATGGACATCAAACAGAAAATGACATGGACATTTTGATGGAATAAAGACATAGGTGAGAACTGTAATTAATTAAGAAAAAAGTTTCTTAGGGAAAACAAATTGCAAGTGATTAGAGTCCCTTAATAAACAAAATTTACCTTTAACACATTTGCCAGTTTTTTTTCAAATTATGCATAAATGTCCATATTATTTATGATAAGTGCTGGCAAACACTTTTTGGCCAGGTTGTTTCTGAAAATGTAGTCATCATTGGTGAAGATGATTACTTTGGGGTGTATGAATGTGCTTGTATGTGTGGGTACACATGCATGACAGGACTCTGGAGTATCTTCCTCAGGCATTCTCCCCCTTATTTTGAGACAGGGACTATCACATAACCTGGAGCTCAGCCACTGATCTTGTTAGAATAGCTAGTCACGATGCCCTGGCATCCTTCCATCTCTTCCTCTCAGAAGCTCGGATTACAGGTGTTTGCTGCTTCACCTGGTTTGTATGAGGGTTCTGGGGCTCCAACTTCAGGTTTTCATACTTGTAGAGAAAGTACATTACCAAATATATCTTCAAAGTCTTTGGGGAAAATTATTTTTTAAAAAATAATAAAATAGCTCTTAAAGTCTGTGAATTTTATTCCAAGGGTAGACATCAAATAGACAAAAATGTTGATTCATTAAACTTTAGGACAGTTTAACAACTTGTTGATCAAAGGATATAAAATTTCAGTAATAGTGAAAGAATCAGTCTAAGATTAATAAGTAGTTTAATTATTATAATTTACAACAATATATTGAGTGCTTGAAACTTGCTTAGACAATAGATTTTAAGTGTTCATGCCATAAAATGATAGGTAAGTGAGGTAATGCGTATGACCATTTACTCACTACAGCAATCACATAACTTGTTCATATTTTAAGGCTTCTTGTAATGTATGAGAAATAGATAAAATATATGTCAATTACAAATGAGTTAATTAAAAGAAAACATTAAGCTTTCTCCAAATTCAAGGCAGAGGTTGCAAAGTTAGGGCATATTGACTGAAGAAGGGTCCCACTGATCAACAATGTCTTTGCCTTGGTGAATGCTTTTAAAGGAATGGATAGCTCCCAGTCTCTCAGCAGAGATTTCTGGTAATAAAGTGGGGAGGCTTTGGAAAAGATTTAAACCTCAAAGGGACAATGAAATAATTTAAAATAAAAAAGATTATAAAGTAATTCCACAAAGAGAAGAGAATCATGCTATATACATATATGAAGTAGATACTTCTAACTTGTAACTTGGTGTCAACTGGGTTCTTTGAAGAAACTGAATCTATATTAAAGATTATAAAAACTACATGATCTATCCAACTACACATGAAGGTTGTAGAAAATTTGAATATTGTAAGATGATCCAAAATCATCTTGGGGTATTTTAAGGCCTTTAATATAACATTTTTGTCTGACCGACATTTTAGGATTACTTCTCATAATGTAAAAATAAGCTTGGCAGACTTCTAATATCCACAAATTCTAAAGAGTTTACATGATAACATAGGAAATGCATAGGATTCTGTACTTTTTTCTAGCCCACCTACCTAGTAATCCCCTCAATGTAATTAGGAAATGTATTGGTTAACATCTTCATTTTGTTCCTTGACAAAAAAGAGTTTATGTCATATCTTCCCTAGTAGGATATATCATTTATGGTATCATGAATATTGTGCTGGGTTATAGTCAGAATAAATTTCTTATGGCATTCAAAGCATAATTGTCATGCAATATCAACACAGGAAATAAGAAGGCAGTCTGCTTGAAGCAAAAACAGAAAGCTCTATTTTGACCAATGTTTAAGTTTAATAAGCAAAATCCAAGCATACCTTCATTCTACATTTCTTTAGTCCAAATATGTGACCACCTAATAAGGTATAAGGTATGCCATATAGGATCCCAAGGACTACTAACTAATGAAGTTTTAGATGTTATATTTTTATATTTTGACAAGTATCACTTCTTGAACATGATTTTCATTGGTTACTAAGCCATTGTGATTTTTTTCCTTTATATTATTTATTACATACTCATTTCATTAGTATGACCACGGCAGTAAGCTTCAGATTTAGCATGAAAAAGCAGCTGTAGCAGAATTAGCAGTATACATTTTAATTGTGATAGTGTGCTTAGAGAAATCCTGAAGGAATCAGGAAAAATTACCCTATTAGTCAAACAGTGGAAGCTCTGAAGACTGGCCTTCATATTGCTTGCCAGGAAGAAGAGCCCATTCTATAAAATATCTAATCCTGTTCAAGAAACCCATATCTATAGAGCATCAGGATATACATTTATTTATAAATCACCCTGAAATATTTCAATTCAGTTAAATATGATGTACATAAAGGACAAGATGCTATTAATGAGAGCAAGAAAAGGAAATAAACACATATATTGAAGTCTATGATTAAGTTTTCTCTGCATGAGTTTCTCAAAGCAGGAATTTCTGATAATATGAGCCAATATTGTTAATGTGACCTTTCTTCTGCATCACTCTCTCCTTTCTAGTGCAATTCTATCAGGCTACTCAGGTCATCACACACATTCAGTGTTGGATTTCTGTAAAACACTAAATTACTTGTGACCCAGAGTGTGTGAGAATAGCAACAACAGAGAGATCACTGAGATTATACAAAATAATCTCAGATAACAATGGTCTCTTAAAACAGAATACAGATATAATGAAGATCCAAACTTGATATACTTTGAACTTTAAAGAGCCTTCTCATAGTCTGTCTCTATCTTTTCTTTTATTAATTTCTCTTGTTCATGCAATGTTTAGTTTATACAGTGTCTAAACTGTGCAATCACATAGTAAGTATATGTAATTATCACATTTTATTCTTATTGTAATTATTATAAGCAAGTGATTTAAAAATATTTGTTTAAGAGAGAGGAGAAGAAAGGAAGAGGAAAAACCCGAATAAGAAGGAGGAAGAGAAGGAGAAGAATAAGGAGATGAGAGAGAGGGAGAGGGAGGAAGGGAGAGAGAGAGAGAGGAAGGGAGAGAGAGAGAGAGAGAGAGAGAGAGAGAGAGAAAGAGAGAGAGAGAGAGAGAATGTGTACACCAGTGCTTCTTGAGGCTCCAAACAAAGAAACAGAGCCCAAATGCATGCATCACTTTGTGAATCTGGCTTTATGTGGGTACTGGGAAATTGAACCCAGGCCAACAGACTTTCCAATCAAACACCTTTAATCTCTGAGCCATCTCTCCAGCCCTAGCAAAATATTTACTAGGAAGCATCCATTGTAGTAAGCAGGCAAAGCCCTCAGACTTTTCCTTCCGTCTATGTAGGAATGCCTGATTTGGTCCTTATGTTTCTTCCCTTTCAAAAATGAGGTTTTCTTCTGACACCCAAGGCTCTTTTCTGCTGTGCTCACATCAGGACAGATAAATTACCATGCCTCTTCTAGAGTACTTGTAAGATGTTCTGTTGTCAAAGAAAAGATCAAGGATAATAGAGTGTGATGCAATGGGTGACCTATAATTCAGTCTATATCATAAGAGAGAACTCTGTCTCATAGCATCATATCACAGAGCTCTCAGAAAATAAACCTCGACAACCTTCAAGAACTGAAAATTATAGCGACAGATAAAGCTCAAAATAAACAACAGTCATACTAGAAATATCAAAAGTCAATACTAGGAAAAAGTACAATATTTGAAACAGGCAACTATATGTTTAAAATTCAGTGAGATGAGTCCTTTTCATACTTCCTTGGCATTTTTTGTTGAAAAATAATTTACTTTGCAGGGGAAATGGTTTGGTGAATGAGTTGCATGTCATGGAAACATGAGTAGAAGTGTTCAGTTCCCCTAACCACAGGTAAAATGCTGAGTATGCCAATGTATGCCTGCAATCACTTTCTGCAGAGACAAAACCGACAGATCCCTGGGGCTCATTGTTCTAGAAGAATCAGTGAGCTATAGCTTCATCAAAAGATCCTGATCCAAAGGATAAGTGGAGAGCAATTGACAAAAAAAAAAAAAAAAAAAAAAAAAAAA